>JANHZU010002834.1:167085-180141 GCA_032468055.1 Acrochordus granulatus | reverse complement strand
TACCTCCCACACTTCCTTCACCTACCACTGATGTTCTAGCATGGTCTGTCCCACTGGCTCCCTTGACCCAATTTTCCCAGTGTGTTCCGTCCCTTTTCTCAACCCCCACCAATGTTCTAGCACAGTTCATCTCTACATTTCAACTGCTACTTCTGCCTAGAAAGCAACCTAATTTTGTTCTATACAAAGACAAGACACCCAAAACAGTCAAACCAGCTTTTACATGCTTGAAATGGTTAATGTGCAAATTTTTTGTTCATCCTAAAATATGAACATTAAAATACAGGAAAAGAAATTTTGATAGTAACAGATCTTCTAACACATTACAGTGCTCTCTTTGAAGATCTGCTGGGAAATCAAATTATAAACAGCAATTTAGGGATCAAGTGTAGGAGCTCATAATGACAGCCTCTGTAATAGTCTCTAGTCAAGCATAAAAGGAGTTAAGATTCTGTTTAAAACACCTGGGAAAGGTGTAAATGAGCACCTAGGATACTGCAACTGTTGTAAATATGCTTTTGCTGATTACATGTTGGTTGCCAAGTATCTGAATTTTGATCATGTGACTGTAGGGATGCTGCAATGGTTTTTTTGTACGGGGATTGGTTCTAAGTCACTTTTTTTCAGTGCCGTTGTAACTTTGACTGGTGGTTAAAAGTCAAGAATTTTACTTGTGTGTAAAATGCAGATAAAAAATAATGCCAAAGCTATTATACGCGTATATCTCAAAAAGGGCAAGATCATGCAGCATCATGATTTACACCCTGCCCTTAATTATACATTAACATTGCATGCATGAATAAAAGATCACAACTTCAATAACCGTCATAGCATCTTGCTGGGTTTGATTCAGATCACCACTGCCACTATATGCCAAAACAGCAGCAAATGCAGCTAGTTATGATCTGGGTCTTGCACTGCTAATGCCAAATAGTAGCTTATCATATGATCATCAAATACCAGTTGCATTCTGTACAAATGAATGTTATTTATATATTTGTATCCCATCTTTATTATTTTTATAAACAATGCAAAGCGGCAAATATTTAACACACCTCCCTCCTCCTGTTTTCTTCATAACAGCAACCCTGTGAGGTGAGTTAGGTTGAGAGAGAGTGACTGCCTCAGGTCACCCAGCTGGCTTTCATGGCTAAGGCAGGATTAGAACTTCGGACCTCTTGGTTGCTAATCTGTTTACCTTAACCACGAGATTAAAGTGGTTCTCCATTTAAGTGGTTCTCCATTTAAGTTCCCTTAAACCCCCAATCCACAAAATACATTATCTTTCATCAAAATATAAAAAATGACATTTTAACAATAGATTTTAATAAATGTAAACATTTTGAATAATGATGCAAATATTTTAAAAGTTCATTATTAAAATATTCCCATTTCCTATTATTTAAAAAAATTAACAATACATCCTCATCTAGGGAACTGCATCATATCATTTAAGAATCTTTATGTATAGATAATCTGCCCAGCCAGCAGTTCTAAAGCATGTAAAAAATGCAAATAGATGAATGGACGGGAGCGACAGGAGCAGTGAATCGGCAGTGGACTTGCCTGTTTCAGAGGCAGAGGAGGAACAGTGGAGGATACCCCAGATGTGAACACTGTCACCCAGCTGAGGGGGGGCAGGGTTTAAATGTATAATGTCTAATATTTGAATTGTAAGCCACCAAGAGTCTTCTGAGATTGGTGGCATATAAATGTGAGGAATATATAATTAGCAGGGGGTGTGGTAGCTTAGCTTGTTGGCCGGAAAGTCGGCGGCTTGAGTTCGAGACCCAAGCATCGCGTAACGAGGTGAGATCTCATTACTTGTCCCAGCTCCTGCTAACCTAGCAGTTTGAAAGCATGTAAAAACGCAAGTAGATAAACAGGTATCACCTTTGGTGGGAAAGAAAACAGCATTCCATGCACCTTGGCATATAGTCATTCCAGCCACATGATCACAAAGTATCTTTGGACAAACACTGGCTCCTTCGGCTGTGAATCAGAGATGAGCACCACCCCCTAGAGTTGTCCACAACTGGTAGGGGAAACCTTTACCTTTTTACTTTATGTTAGCTACCCAGAAACAAGTTTCATTTATTGGAATTATGCTCATTTCAACATACCTCCTCAATTTGGGATTCATATTATGTTATTATATATGTTAGTGGAAATTTATTGTCAAAATCCAAGCAGGCTTGAGGTAGCAATCCTTCATCAGGAAATTATATTTATTCCTGTTGCTAGAAATTTAATGAGACTTCAGTAAGAAGGCCCACTTATTCCCTAAAGGGACAGGGATAGTGAATATTTTACAAAAGTACAAACCCTGGATTATTATATATTAGAAATATTTTCCAATTCTAATTCATTTATTTCACTATATTAAAATTAATTCATTTATTTCAGTTTTTCAGAATTAGAAGATGGAGGACACTATGTGGAAAAAATAAAACTGGAAAAGGGGGGATACTGATAGTTCAAGCACCAACATATACTTAAGATTCAAAGAGTAATCACTAGAATGCACATCCCGTTATAAAGCCTTAATTATTTGTACATGGCTTTTGAATCTTCCATGTTAGACACATTTATGGTTAATATTCCAAAGACACAAAGAACCCAGCTTCATAATATACTATATTAAAAAAGTATATCAAGACCTAGATTTTTCAACCATGAGACCTAGAACTCCCTAATGGGATGCAATTAGCTATGGAAGAGAAGTTCACCTATGACCCTTTCTTCTTTGCATCTCAACTGAGTCCAAATGTAGTATATCAGAGCAACTCCTGCAATTAACATAATGTAAGAGGGCTTTGTATTCTCTCAACATACAATGACAGTTATGAAGCCTTTTTCCTCAATTCCTCTCTTACTTTCCTATTATCTCTTCCACAACTAATATATGCAACAAGTCGTAGACTAGATCAGAAGTGTCATCATTTTTCAATCTTGGAAATCTGTCAATAAAGTTTCACACCAATTATATAGAATCTAAGGGAACTGCTTGTAAAGCCAGTCCAAAAGAGGTCTCATGTAATATTTTAAAAACTGTGACGTCAGATACACAAACATGTTTTGATTCTTGTGTTTTGCTCTGAAAGTTTGTAAAATTCCTATGTATAAGGATGTAAATTTAAGCTATTTTCATTTTTTTAAAATTAAGCAATGGCAAGTATTCTAATCCATAAGAAATGTAAAAGAAAAAAAATATTAAAATATTTTTATTTCATTTTTATTTTGTTTTATAGGAATTATGGGGGGAGCTTCCAGGAATCAAATCAAAACCAAAAAACAATGTAAGTATTCCTGATGACTGCTGAATAAGATAGTGAGAATTTCCATTTCTACTATTGATTATGGAGATCAACATATGATAATACTAATTAGTATTAGCTTTTCATTGCTCTTCCTGTTTGTATTGTGAACGTTTGCTTTTTTCCACATTAAATGATATGTAGGCATCTGGAATTTCTAAAGCCAGGCTGAAGCATTTTTGGCATGTTTCAACATTTCCAACAGAATGTTCCAACTTGTTTGTTACCTCTGTGCTTACATACACCCACCCATACAAATACATACTTCCTTTTTTAAAAAACACAATTTTCTACAGGGATAATAGAGAAAGAGACAAAGTAATTTTACCGAGTCTGGATTTTCATTTAAAGAATAATAGCTGGATTGCTAGTACTCATTAAGTTCCCCATCAAATTCTCCCTAGATTGCTAATGACAATCTATAAAAGGAGATAAATAAAATAGTTTTTAAGTTAGCTCTAGCACATCAGGGTGGAATTACAACAGAGAATCTAATGAGAAATTATCTTGCTTTCAGTTATAAACTGTCTTGCAAAAGATCCTATCTGCCTCTCAGATTATGCAGCAAAATTTGACAATATAAAGTTGCCACTTCTAGTCTGACAAACTATGCCTGCCTTTCTCCTTGTCCACCTGCATTATCACCAGTTTTTAGGCTTTTCCTTTTGTCTTCACCACTGTCCACAATCACCCATCCATAACTTTCAATAGTCATTCTCTCTTTGTATGTGCTGACCATTATGTTTTCTTTTTCCCCAGACTTCTGAAACTTCCTGTTGCTCCAGCTCCCAACATAATCTGGTCTTCACACTCAGCCATTGATCATTAGGTCTCATGTTTCAGGAGGCTGATTTTGCTACTGCTGGTGTATGTTTATGACTGGTAACTTAAATTTCAGTTCCAGTGATGGAGTCATAGTTTAAATAACTGACTACATCACAGGTTCTTTTACACATATCCACTCAATGGGCTCCAAAACTCAGAGCCAATGCAACCCCATCTGCCCTCTAGGCAAAACACCACAAGTACTCAAAAACCAGTACTCACAGTTTATTTACCACTCTTCCCCAATTGCACTACAACTCCTGTTCCTTCACTACTTCTCTTTGTGAGTCCTACTTTTGGAGAACAGTATGTCTTTCATTTGTCTGAGGCTGCTCCAGGCTGTTTTAGTTTCCAAACAAACACAACCACCTTTCCTCTCACTCCCACATCAATACCACCACACCCAGCTGCTTCTCTGCTCTGCTTTTATAGCCACACATTGCTGGGATGGCTAGGGAGAGGTCTTAAAGGGACAGGGCACCATCAGCCCAGGTGCTGGCCAATTTGCAGGTAGCCTGCCCAGTAACTTAAATTTCAGTTCTGGAGAAATAATTTAAATAACTATGTTAGACACACTAATTTAACAATCATTTTGTTCCAATAACTATTTTATTTAACGTTGACTATACAGAACTGTAGCATGGTATTGAAGAACCTTGTGTTATATCCACTTCAGTATAGAGAAATTGTTTTTCCTTCCTTTATTTAAATATGGCTCAGTGCCCAAGTACATCCCCCTTAATTGTTCCCTTCTTTGTAAAATCTATCCCTTTAAATAAAAAAGCAATTTTCATGATTACCTTCACAAACATTCCATCAAGATAATGCCACTGAAGCTGAAAAACAGTGATATGTTGTTTTCCTCTTCCAGAATATAGTCATGTTTACAAATATCCTACTGTGTGAAGGACCAATCATGAATATATCTCATTTAAATGAAAAAAATCATGTGAACAAAAGGCACGAAGGTACAAAAGGTAAGAAGAGCAAATGATGTATGTGCTATTTATGTTATTATGTTTTAATATCCATATAAATTTTCTAAGAGAGATGGAGAGAAACCCATCAAATGCAAAAGAATTATAAAAATATCTATTTGCTGTGAAAATTATTTAAAATGGAAATTGTATCACATTCATAATAACTTTAATAATAAATAAATATGTTAATCTAATGAAAAAGGTTTTCAGCATTTATGGGATGGTCTTTGGTTAATTTTATTATAGGTCCTTGACTTATGACCAAATTTGAAGTTCTAACAGATCTACCTGGGGAGTACTTACAACCTGGCTTTGAAGTTCTGATGATTGGGTCCCTGCCATAGTCATGTGACTGTACTTCAGGCATTTGGCAACTGAGTTGTATTTACAATTGTCTGCAGCATCCCATGTCATGGGACCATGTTTTATTACAGTTTGCCAAAAAAAGAGCATCTACTTATACTTATGGTTTTTGGAAAAAACCAGCCCATAATGCACCATGGGTTTGTTTAATGACTGCTGAAAAATTGGAGGAACAAATATTAATAATCTGCTATGTACCCTGATAGCTGAAAATGCAAAAGATCTGCAAGTGCTAGTACTAAAATTCAAAGCACACTGTGAAAAAATGGGGCTAAAATTAAATACAGAGAAAACCAAACTAATGACAACAAGTAGAATAACTTAAAACTGACTATGAAGATATCAAGTGGTAGATAGCTTCTGCCTTTTAAGATCAGCCATCAACAGTAAAGGAAGAAGTAGTCAAGAAATATGTCACAGATCACCTCTGAGCAGAATACCCATGAAGGCCTTGGAAAAGATATTCAGATGTTGTGATGTGTATATAGTACAGAGAACAAAATCATGCAAGCCATGGTTATTCCTTCTGATACTCTATGGAAACGTAAGTTGGACTATTGAATTAGCAGAATAGGAAGAGTATTGATACCTTTGAGCGTTGGCATTGGAAAAGACTCCTAAGAATAGTATGGACATTCAAAAAACAAACTGATGGATTACTGAACAAATTAACCCAGAGCTCTCACTCAAGACACAAATGACCAAGCTCAAATTATTGTCCTACACTGTACACATGTCAAGATTCAGCTCTCTGGAAAAGACATTTAATGCTGGGAAAGATAGAATGAAAGAGAAAGACAACCAGCAACAAAGTGGATGGTCTTAGTTATAGTGGTGATGAGTGCACTATTGGGGGACCTCAAAGAACAGTTTAGGGATAGATGAAGAAAATATATGTGGTTGCTAGAAATTGAAAAACACTTCATGGTACATTATCAATAAACTGAAACAAAAATTAGCATTTATATAGTAGCTTCTTAAATGTATCCTTTAAGGAAGTGGCAAAATCTTTCATACACATACTCAGGAGTGAACTCTCTGAAAAGCAGAGGTTATCTACCAAGGGCACACGCCAGTGGTTTATATACAGTGGATATAAGATGTCTACATACCCCTGTTAAAATGCCAGGTTTCTGAGATGTAAAAAAAGCAGATCAAATCACTTCAGAATTTTTTCCCATCTGTAATATATAAGCTGTAAAATTCAATTGAAAAACAAACTGAAATATTTTAGGGGAAATAAAAATAAAAAATTTACAATGACATTATTGCATTAAGTGTGTTTACCTTCTTATAAGTCAGATTGTGCCTTTTATCAAAATAACCTATCACATTCAAATTGATGTTAAACAGTAGTCAGTACATACCTGCCATCAAAGTGACTCTGATCAAGCCCACATGAACACATTCAGCTGTTCTACTAGGATTTTTCTGACATTTACTCAGTTGTGTCTTAGAGCAAAAGCCACGCTGCAAAGAGCTTACAAAACATCAAAAGGATTTCTTTACTGGAAGATATCAATCAGGAGAAGGGTATAAAAAAATTTCCAAGGTATTGAATATCCCATGGAACATAGTGAAGACAGTCATCAAAAACTGTAGAAAATATGGCACATGACGAAATACCAAGAAGAAAATGGTCCGAGAGGCTGCCAGGAGGCCAACAGCAACATGAAAGAAGCTGCAGGAATTTCTGGCAAGTACTGTGACAACCATCTCCCATAAAATACGGGCAAGTACATGTGACAACCATTTCCCATATTCCTCATATGTCTGGGCTGCGGCGTAGGGTGGCAAGACAGAAGCATTTTCTTACAAAGGAAAACATTCAAGCCAGTTACAGGTTGCAAAAACCTACATCAATTCTTACAAAAGCATGTAGGAAAATACGTTTTGGTCTGATGAGACCAAGGTTGAACTTTCTGGCCATAATTCCAGAAAGTATGTTTGGTGCAAAAATAACACTGCGCATCACTAAAAGTCCACCATACCCACAGTGAAGCGCAGCGGTGGCAACATGGTGCTTTGGGGCTGCTTTTCTTCAGTTGCAAATGGGGCTTTAAGTCAAAGTGGAGGGAATTAAGAACAGTTCCAAGTATCAGTTAATTTCAGCACCTCTTCTAAACGTCATACCTCTTCTAAAATGCTGAAGATGAAGAATTTCACATTTTAACATGACAACGACCCAAAGCATACCTCCAAATCAACAAAAGAATGGCTTCAGCTGAAGGAGATTTGGAATGGCCAGCCACCATTAAAATCTGTGGTTTAATCTGAAGAGGGCTATACACAGGGTATGCCACTGCAATCTGACAGATTTGCAAAGAAGAGCGGGCAAAGGTTCCCAAGGCAAGATGGACTCCTATCCCAAAGGACTAAATCCTGTCATAAAATCAAAAATGCTTCAAAAAAGTATTAGTTTAAGAGTGTGTACACTTATTCAACCATATTACTGTAAGTTCTTTATTTTTATTTTCCCCCAAAAACATTTAAGTTTTCCTTTTTAACTGAATTGTACATTAACAATAATATGTTACATAAACAGTGGAAAAAATTCTGAAATGATTTATCTTGGTCTGTTTTCTAACATCTCAAAAACCTGGCATTTTAACAGAAGTGTATAGACTTTTTATATCCACTGCATACATTCAGTCAAGATTTGTATTTGTATGTGCGTGTGATGGAGGGATGAAAAACTTATATGCAATCATTGCAAACTGCATACTTGTCACATGTATTTCATTTAAAATATTTATGTCTTCATTGGTCTATTTCACTCTTCTTCCTCTCCCCAATTTTTCTCCCAATCACAGGATGCAGTTCGAGAAAGTGGGCTGTTTAGTACCCAGATCTTATCTGACTAAAAGTTTCTCATTTTTTTAAAAAAGGGAGAAGCCATATTTTTATACATATTTGTTTTCCTCCTGAAACATTACCTGAGACAGGAGCAAGAAAGGGAAGTCTGTAGGTCAGAACCACAGAGGGTCAGAAGAGGCAATAAATCCCCATTTAAAAGTTATGCCTGCAGAACCAAAATCAGCAAATCCACAGTCTGAGATAGATTCCTTTACTCCATTATGCTGTCTGATTGCCATAATTTATAAATAAATAAATAAAGGGTTTTAAATAATTTTAAAAAACTGACACACAAACCCCATGTAGGATATATTTAATATCGACTTGTTTATTTTTTCTGTTTTTCATTTCAGTATTCTGAATTCAGAATTCCATATACTTATAAATGCAGATGCTTTTAATAAATATTTTATAAAAATTAATACTATCAAGACTATTTTAATAAAATTTAAATCAGGCTTTAGTAATTATCTACACATTCTCTGTGAACTTGGGTTATGATGAGTTTGTGACTTAAACTGAAACCAACTCAGAAAATTTAATGGTATTTCCCTTGCACCATTAACATAAATTTAAGGGAAAATTACTGACATACTGAATAAAGTAAAATGAGCATAACAAGCAAAGAATAGAGAACATCCATTTCATAGTGGTATCTTTTTGAACTGGTCAAAATGACATATGGATTGCAAACTAAATCTGAATGAGTATACTTGCTGGAATAAATATATACATTGTGGCTCAGACTACAGATGATAAGAATTTATTGCCTGCGATGGATGTATTTTGCAAGAAAGTGGAAGTAAAACTTGGTTTCTGGCAAAAATCCATTTGAATTGTGGTCACATGACTACAGGATGCTGCAAAAAGCTGTAAATGTGGGCTGAACTTCTGTTAAGTGAAATGACATGAAGAGCCATTATGGTACATGACTGCATGAAATGAATCATAAATTTTATGCATCATATAATGATGTTCAAAAATTTGGAGTCCATTATATAACATTTCTGACCATTCTGAGTTTCTCCCAAAACACATTAATCTGGTCATTATGGCAATGGCTTGTCCTTTCCAGAACCATTTTGGAACAGGATGTTCTGCAGTATTTAGGATGTGGCCAGGCTAAATTGGACTTTTCTTGGCTTCTGGCCATATCTGCAATACAATGAATTACTTCCTGTTCTAGAAGAATCACTTTGAAAAAAAGAACCATCCTCAGAACAGCCAGATCAAGGAGTTTCGGAAGAAAAGAGAAAACATTCCAGAAAATTGTGAATTTTTACATATAAGTACAGCGTATTCTCAACAATTTGCTTTCAAACTTGTTCTTTAACATGTATTCATGTCTAACAGAACTATAATAAAGTTCTGTTGAATTGTGAAATATATTTACGGAAATATATAGAGGATAAAATGGTCTTAACTGGCATTCATTACAAATGCTTATTCCATGTCTCAATAACACTACTGAACATGTAACATTATTTAGAGGAATGCTGCATTTCTCTTATGGTTTAAATAACCTAAGGACATGAGCTTACTTTCTATTGTACTCTGAATCTTGTTCTTACTCATACAACCTTCAAGTTTTGAATGCATCAAATCCTTAACACTACAATCATTAAAAGAGAGAAAAAATCACCAAAGCTAAATACAAATAATGGTTCTTTACTGTTATCAACAGTTAGTAATATCTTTTTCAAGTTCTAGAGACTTCATGACATGTCAGTGCTCTTTTCTTGGCAACAATTCAGAAGCAGTTTGCCGTTCTTGCTTCTGACATTTTTTACTTCTAAGCATAGCTTTCAGCCTGCATTTGTTAATGGTCTCCCATCCAAGTACTGACTAGACCTGATTCTGCTTAGCTTCCCTGCCCAGGTAAGGTTATATGCATGCTGCCTGTTTTAAATTCTCTGAGCAGAGACTGCATCATGCCAGAATGAATGTTCATCAATACAAGTAAGTAAACTATCAGATTTAACTTCCCCTCACATTTATGTGTAGGAATCTTCCTTTCTTATTTTAAGCAGCTAGAAAAGTATTTTCTTCTGTACTGGAAGAAAAGACATTTCCAAGTCAATGGAAAATGAAGGTTAAATCCCACAATAGTATAGTTCCACAAGGCATTGTCTTCATTTCATGTCATTTAACTTAAAAGTTTAAAGAAAAATGGTATTTGCACTTTTCTGACTTAATTTTAAAAATGAATATTTTTCTTTGCATTTTTAGAGTTGACATAGTTTGTTTAGAATCATCAAAACTAAAGCTACTAGAACTATAATTAAACTAAATAAAGTTTCCAAAAATCCCCCAATGTTAAAACTGACATTTTAATGTTGAACCATTCTCTGTGACATTTTTATGTATATCTAATTGACCATGAGATTTGATGTCTATTTTCGGAAAGTCAATGCAATGTAGTGGTAAAGATACTGGACTAGGAGCACTGAGACTTAGTTCAAAGAAGACTACTGGGTGACTTTGAGTCACCCAATGTTCCTCTGACCAACCAACCTCACAAGGTTGCTGTTATGGGAAAAACTAGGAGCTGTGAACGCTATATATGTCACCTTGAGCTCCTGAATGAAAGATGGGAAATAAATCTAATAAATACGTCTTTTCTGTCATTGCTCCCTTAGGAAGACCAGAATAATCTCAAAAAGATTGACTTAACTACTGTTTCTATCAATCAGGGAACTATGACTATGAGAATCTGAACAAAACAGTATTTTACATCAAATACAAATCTGAATTTAAGATATTTGTTTGTTTTATTTTTAGTAATTATAGTTTCTGGTTTTGAATAGAGACTATGATTAATTGAAGACTTATTTGCCTAATCTGAGCATGGTGAGACAGAAAGAGGAAAATGGTGGCAAGAACATAGAGCAGCAGACACAAAGTTTCTGCAATTTTTAAACTATGAGTCCCTGTGGCAGGACTTTCATTTATTTGATTAACATTCAGAGCTTTTTCCAGAGGCCTCCTACACAAAACCTAATCTAAGCATTTATTAAAATGTAATAGATCTTTTAAAACATGTTCATAAAAATTTGGCAGCAAAAAATTTTAAGGTTTCTGTGAAAGAAACAAATTACAGCGAAACCTTGATTTAACAGACCCACATTTAGCCAACTCTGGATACAAAAGATGAAATTTCTACCAATATTGGTCTCTGAAATAATGGACAAGTTTGTTGCAACTTTTCTAATAAAATCTGAACAAGGGAATAACATTCATGCAAACTTTATCTTAATTTTACAACTTCTGCAGATGTTCCCATGAAGAGAGGAGTAAAACTCTGTGGATCTGTTTTTGGTTAAATTTAACTTTCTTGAAATTAGATTTCCCCTTTTTAGTATTGTCCAACATACTAAGTTCTTTCATTGAATTGGTTAATTATGTTGTCAGAACAATGTTGATATGAATTCTTAGCAAGAAACCAGAAAACACATATAGAAGTGCTTGGAATGTTACAAGCACTTCTAGAATTTGCAAATAGAAGCAACTTTTTCTGAACTTCAAGAAAATTTGAAACAGTGATCAAAACGTGCATAACACATTTTTAGGGTGAAAATCTAATTATTGTGGCTTTGAATATTTCCTGGAATAATAAATATCACTATCAATGGACACAAATACTAGACATGTCTGAGAATGAATAATTTGATATAAAATTCAATTGACTGCATCTCCAATTCAGCCTTTAAACATACAATACCTTAACCATACGCAGATAAGTCTTCATCATCAACAGGTTTATAACATCAACATTAAGTCTTAGGTCATAAACTTACATTGTAGAGTTGCCTGTGTCTATTAAACTCTTACAACATATATTCATTTACCAAAGATGGACTAAGCTAAACATATTCTCATTGATAAAAGGAAATATTATCTTTGAACATAAATTTTCTAGCATCTAAACAATCATGCTAGAATCCAAAACATAATTTAAGACCTTTTAAAACTGAGATTGATTTCTGTATGAACATGCTTAAAACTGTATAATCAACCTTTTAATCATGGGTCTGCTTAAATAAATATAACCCCTTTAAACACATGCATGTTAATCCTTAAAAAGACTAGTTGCCATCATTTTATATAGCCTATGCATAGTTACATTAAACAAAAATTCCAAAAACATGTAGCCACAGCACTTTTTTCTAGCAAAATTTATACAAAATGTTATCAGTATGTAACATTTTTCAATCTTTAATTATGCCCAAATTGGCTCAGACCATGCATTTATAAAAAGATTAGAATTATATTCTTTTCCTTCCTCTGGACTCCACCAATTCTGAAGAAAGAACTTCATCTCTAGAGTGAGAAGGGGGAAGGACTTTAAGTTATAAACCTAATAAAAAATATAAATGACAATAGCTTTATAGAAATAATATAACAACAATGTACATTACATTCTGACAAACTCCAATTCTACATTGCTTACATCAGAGTGGTTTCGGAAGTATCACTTTTAAAATTTGGCATAGATTCAGGGGAAAAACCCTACAACAGATTCAGATACTTTATTGGCCAAGTATGGTTAGACACACAAAGAATATGACTCTGGTATAGCAACTCTCAGTATACTTACAAGACAACAGTAAATAAAATAGTAACATAAACAAAATTATGTATTCAACAGTATACAGCCAGTATAGCAAAGTCTGCACCAGTATAGCAAACTGTAAATAATGGGGAGATGAATGTAT
>JANHZU010002834.1:140391-151948 GCA_032468055.1 Acrochordus granulatus | reverse complement strand
GAGGGGACGGCAGAGGATGAGATGGATAGATAGCACAGTCAGTGTGATGGGTGTGAGCTTGGGAAGACTCCGGGAGGTAGTGCAAGACAGGGGGGCCTGGCGTAATGCAGCCCATGGGGTCGCGAAGAGTTGGACACGACTGCGCGACTGAACAACAACAAAATGTATTGATGACTGTTAACATGGGGAACAATTCATAAAACTTGCCATTTTACAATTTTGGTGGCAAAGACCAAAGCAGTTTGGTGCTATATCCACCCTGAACATCTGGCTTATTGTATGATTTTTAATCAATTTAACAAACATAAAGGACTAAAATGGGAGAAGTTTAAACAGAAATGGCAATGGCAGAAGAGGGGTAGGACTGTCCTTGGAAATTTAAAGTGCTGGTAAATATGGGCTGTCCACGTAAAAGAGAACTATAGAGAGGGAGCAGAAAATGGAGCTGAAGGAGTTAAGTGCCAGAGAAAGGAAACATTCATTCACTGATCACAAATAGAAAACTACTCTCTACTTCTCCTATTTTCAATTATCAATGGAAAAAGGACAAAGTTGGCTTATTTAATAATGTCATAGACCAAAATCCCTTGGATAACATATCGAGGTGCAATTCTGACAATAGTTTTTCTGACATGATAAGAGAACAATAGATACTTGGGCTGAAACTGATGTTATAACCTGCTTGTGACAGCTGTTTGATGCATGAAACACACAAGCATGTCCCAACATGTCTTCCAGTTTCTACTTTCTCTCAGAGATCATGGGGAGGATTTCCAATTGGTGCTTAACATTGTTTTTTAAGGAACTGCAGATCTGAATTATGTCTCAGAGTTTAGGTAATCTCAATTACACTTGTGGAACACAGCTTTGAGAAGATTGAAAGTATCGACTATATTTCAAATCCAAATAAATATTGTATTTAAGGAGAGAAAATTCAAGCCATTGAATTGCATTGTGAAACTGACTAAAAAGGATTGACATTTCAAGTGGATCCTAGAAGACCACTACTAGCGGTTCCCCAAACAGGAAAAAGGAGATACCCCAATCTGCTTTATAGAGATGTGTGATATGCAGGGGAAAATATATGTATTTGAAAAAAATGTACAAAAATGTAGTATTGAAGGAACGATGTGTCTGCATATTTGTCAAACCTGTATCTGCACACTTGATCAATAAAACCTCTGCCTCAGAATTAGAACTTCGAAGGTGAAAGTTAAAGGTAAAGTTACCTTTACCTGCAGAGATATATTTTGGACATAATAAACATTATATAGAGTATGTAGCTTTTTCTTTCAGTATGCAAACTGTAAGAAAATGCAGGCTTGTGACAAAATAAAATAGAGAAAGTAAGATATTAGGAACAGTAAGTTGCTTGGGTATTCTTTAATCTCTAACAGGAACTATGTTGCTCTAGGAGTTATATTTAGCAAGTAGATGTAGAATCAGCCTCTCCTCTAATAGAATGTATACTTAGTGGAATGTGAGGACAATATACTGTATATAAAGTAGATTAAGTATAAAGTACTAAGTTTAGAAACAAGAATAAAAATGATTATTATTCAACTTGAAAAGGTCAACTTAAATTTACAGTTTTCTACACTGAATAAAATAGCAAGGTTGCTTATGATAGCGTTTCAGACCCAGAGTTTCAGTCTGACCCTTCCTTCTCTCCTTAGCTCCCAACTTCCCCCTCTTAGCTGACAGTTCTCAGCCATTTCCATTTTATAACCCCCCCTCCAGTATACAGATGAGAAGAAGGGATATGGTTTATATTTCTTTGAATGACATGTTTCATTTTCTCATGAAAGAAAGAAAGAAGGAAAGAAAGAGAAAGACTCCTTGTAAATTGGCCACTCATGCTTAACATACCATTTATTTTCAATGTATCTTATCAACAATGTAAGCAAAAGGCAAAATAATTTATGAAGGCTTAATAATTTTCCAATTTGGTGTCCCAGCTTATGTCAGGTACTTATTTAGATTAATAATGAGAATCAAGTCTCATCAGAAAAATGGACGATACCAACAAAGATATTAGGGGAGGTCCTTCATTTCTCTTTCTCCAGAACTATAATTTTCTAGAAGAATTGGGAAAGTAACTGACATTATTTACATCTTTGATACAAAGAGACATTATGATGCCAAATGGCAGTGGCTTTCTTGGAACAGTGTAACTTTTGTTTGTTTTTCACTTTTGTTTGTTTTTAGCATTAACTTAGTATCATAGAAACCATGCCACACAAGCAGACATAGTTCATTATAGCTATCAAAAGGAGATGATAACAGTTCCGATATTTGCTTTAATAATATTTCGATAAATATCGAAAGAAGGAGTTCTGAGTATTCCTTGTCATTGTACCATGACAAGATCAGTAATTATTTCTATCAGGCATTAGAATACTACAGATTAACAACCTTATATAACAATCTTATATTCTGAGCAGGAACATGCTCAGTTGAAATAAATTTGCCTTATGTCTGGATATGGGATTGCTTTGATGGTTATTTAGTTAACTTCTATATGCCACAGGAAAACACGTTTATATATGAATTTTTATTTTTTTAAAAAATTCTCATCTTTATTATTTTTATAAATAACGCAAGACAGTGAACATACTCAGTACTCCTTCCTCCTTCTGTTTTCCCCATAATAACCATCCTGTGGGGGAGTTGGCTGAGAGTGAGTGATTAGTCCAAAGTCACCCAGCAAGCTTTCATGCCTCAGTCAAGACTAGAACTCACAGTCTCCTGATTTCTAACCTGGTGCCTTACTGGTCTCTTGATACTATTCAGGAAAGTAAAGAATAAAAGGAAAAACTGAAAGAGAGAATTAAACAAATATCAATATGTCTGACATAGGATAACTTTTGCTAACTTCAACCAACTAATAGAAGAGATGAAGCATTTAGTTAGTTTTGTATTTGGTAAAAATCCAAATATGGCAGGGTTCTCAAATAAAATGTAACTCTGGGGTTGTCCAAGTGTATCAGAATGTAACATCTGGGCTGCACCCAGGAAGATATTATGACTAGGGTTACTAATCTCTTCATTGTGCATGCAGTTTTAAACATCTATTAATCTATGTTTACGTAAAAGATTTTGAAACAAGCAGCAGCATCTGAAGTGGAAAAATACATGCTCAAAGCAACAATTCTGAGATAGCTTGGAAAAAACTTGATTCCATTTTCTAAAACAAATATTGGATGATGTTAAGGTTCTTGAAGTAGCATTCTATCATTTCCACTTTAAATATTACAGAGAATAAAGTAATTATAATTATTCTTACATCTAATTAACATATATTAGTGAATTCAGTAGTATCCCAGAAGCATACTCTATCAGTTGTGTTAAACCAGCATGTTCAAACATACAGTACCCAGTTTTTTCCTGCATTATGTGATAAAAGAAATAATAAACTATACGACTAAAACATTTTAGACTGTGATATGGATTCATAAGCTTCTGTGTTGGTGGTTGCTACATCAGAACAGTATTGACTAGTCTAGCATAACTACAAGTCCTACCAGCAGAACAAAAAGAAAACTAATATCCCTAAAATAAATGATAACACACCAACAATTTCACTGCTGCCCACCTGTCACAAATCCTACAGGAGTAATACACAAAATTAACAAAACAATGGCAATTCAGAACTATTAATCTTTCTCCCCATAGAGTGGAATTTAAAGGTGATAATGGGATAGCAGGACAAAATTCTGAGGACTTACAATTTGCCCCACAACAAACAAGTACAGAAATAATATTTTCATGGACAAACTTTCATTGGCATAATATTATGCCCAAATGCATTTTAAATAATACTGTTTTTGCATCATTTATCGAATAAAGCCAACATTACAATTATTTAAATTAAATTGTTCATTAGGCCTTAAAATGCATTTCATTTTATGACGTGTGATACTGAAATAATTTACTGTCTTATCTCCCTAAATAAAACCTTTACGTATATGTGATATATTTTATTACAATTACTTTTACAGAAATAAAATATTATACAAACCTATATTTTATTTTACTACTCTACTTTCATTCTTCTATATCCTGTTTAAAATTTTTGGTCTAAGATAATTATGCAGGGAAGTTCTGTGATTCTTCTACCACTGCTGCTGTGTTTTTAATTAAAAAAAGTGAAGAGAAGTTAAGGGAAGGGAAAAGGGACTTTTTAAGCCTTTCCTTCTTTCTATTTGCCTGCTTAATTTATTTTTTATTGTAATCTTTTCAACTTTGAGGAAAACATGTTACCTTTTTTATCATAAAGAACCATAGATTAAAAAAGCAGTTTTATTTAATATTTATTTGACACTTTTTAATTGTAAATTTTTATTTGCAAAGCTTCCAGAAGAGTTTGCAAAGGTAACTAAGATAGTCCTTCCCTTTTGGCTTGTAGCAAAATGCAGGAATAGACAATCTCTAGCTTTCCTAGTGTTGCTGTATAAAATTCCCAGTCTCCACAGAAAGCTTGGATAATAGAAGGGGCATCCAAAGGGGAAGGAACAACAAAAAAAATCAAGATGGCACTCGAAACAGTGAACCGAAGCCCTGCCCCTTTTTAAATACATTGCCCATTAACATATCAAACATATGTTAACATATTGATCCTTGACCAATGGCGAGGAATGCTATTTATACTTCAGCATAATGCAAAATTCTGCAGGCTGCCTCACCTAGCTTCAAATATGATAGAAAGGGAAAAGAAACGCTTGGGATAAGGAAGAAGAAACAGATTTCATTCATCTATACCTTTTAGGCATAGTTCAGCCATTAAGAGAAGATCAGAATGCGATCTCATGAACATCACAAATATGGAGCAAAATCATACAGTATATGTTGATAAAAGTTCTCAGTCATCTAGGTAGAGGTATCTGGAGGCTGAATCATGGCAACCGGACTTCTTTTTATATTCGTTAGAAATGTTTCGCTGCTTGTCCAAGTAGCTTCTTCAGTCTGAGAAAAAGTTGATCAGGGGACCCCACATATGTCTTCCAGGGTGGTTTCATTTCTCATTTAACCTGATTAGGCTCTTAGGTAGATAATAGATGTGAGTAGGTAGAGAGTCTTCGGGGTGTAAATGTTTGACTCCTAAATCCCTTACTCTTCTCCAAGTGGGTAGTTAAGTGCAGCCTCCCTGGTCAACTTGTGAAGTGGTCTTAATCTTCCTGGGGACTAATGAAAGAGCAGAATGAAAAATGGCAGGCAGGTTGGGTCTGAGGCCTCTACCTCTCTTGAGGGAAGGATTTTCCACTTTGACATAGATGGATTCCGTCACTCTTCTCTCAAACCACCTTTGTCCTTGAATGTCTTTTTTCCTTTAGATGAAGGTAAACTGCTGATTCTGGTCCTGTGGTGTTGATTTTCCTGTGCTGTGTCATCCTCTTGTGTAAAGATGGTTTGATTTCTCCAGTGTAGAGCTCTGAACACTCCTCACTGCACTGAATTGCATACACTACATTGCTCTTCTTATGTTCCGATCTTTGGAATGACAAGGTTCTTCCGTTGCCTCTGAGTCTCAGCTCTGTCACTCTTATGTTGGATCTAGATTTTGTAAGATCCATCACCAGGACAATCTACCATCGCCTATATCCTGGAAAAGCCATTCCTTGCCTCGAAGGACTTCCTAAGAACCACAAGAAAGGAGCACCTCTCAGGCCCATTGTCTCTACTTGGATAAGCAGCAAAATGTTTCTAACCAACAAGAAAATAAGTCCAGTTGCCATGATTCAACCTCCAGACATAACCACAAATGCTAGATTTAGACTTCAAATATAAATGCAATGCTATTTTAGGCAATGTTGAATTACTCTTTATTTTCTAACCCATGTAATTAGTACTATAATACTCAGAATCCAATATCTACAACTACTTTTTGCTTTGTACCAGCTGATACACTATTCAAGACATTTTGCTGTAGTCCTGGAAACAATAGATATAATGATGGTGGTCTTTAATGATGAGTTAGTCTACCAGTTTAACTTTGTGGATATTAAATGTTAGATGATGATTGCTGAATTTCAAATGTGTGAAGAGGGACAATTAGAGCTAAGAAGCACATTGTAATGAACTGTAACTGTGAATGCTTGCTACTAGATGGGGAAAAGGTTTATTATGCTATTAAATAGCTAGCCTTTAATTTTATGGTTCTCAGCTAGCAATGCATTTACATTTTGACTTAGAAAAAGGGTGAACAATCCATGACTTATAGACCTCATGCAGCCCTCACTATGTTTTTGCCTCTTGCAGCTCCAGAAACACCAGCAATAACACTGATGAATTTCAGTGTTAGCTTCCTTAAAAACAGTAGGTAGTTTTATTATAGTCTTGGACTGTGAAAACAGCTTTTGTGGAGAAACAACACTTCTCTCTCAAAACCAGGTTCCAGTATGCCACTACACCAAAATACGATAAGAAAAAAATACTGTCTTCAGGTGTTATGAATAAGTAAGTAAATCAGTATATCTTATTTTTTCCTTCTAGACAGCATAGAATGGTCACAGAGAGTTTCAAGTCCACACACTAATTAGACTCCAAAGTTGTATGAATGTATCGAACATATTCCACTTCTCTTAAAAAGAAAAAAATCACAGAACTCAAAATAAAAATCTAGCATTCTTATTATAGGACACATTGCCAGCCCCTTAGTTCCATTATCCAAATGTAATTCCCTACCCCCAGCTCATAATAGCTACCTATGTACTGTGGTTAAGTATACTGATGCAAATAAGGCTTTTCGTATTAGACTGTGATAATATGAACGACAATATTAACTGTTTTATAACAAAAGACTCACTATTCAGTTAATCAATTTTAAGAAGGCTTTCCTCATTTCTCCTTTCCAGACATACTTTGAGGATACATATCTGCTGCTGCATATTTTTTTTCTTTCTTTCCTTCCTGATACAGTACTGATGTTTCTGAATGCCAGTGGGAATTCTGAATTTTGAAAGCAGAGTTGCTGTGTGCAGGACTGAGGAGAAACATGTTTTTGTTCATCTATGCCCTTCTGAAGGTTAGAGAGGCTAGTTTTGGGGAAAAGAGCAGGGAACCAACAGGAAGCCAACAATGGAATGTCTGATCTTATTATTCCCATAACTAGACTGTCAAAATATTGTTATTGGGGCAGAATCTGCAGAACAATGTCTATTTTCTAACATTCCAAATTATCTAGTCACAATCATTGCTAGTGAAATTTTCTCATAAATTATCATTATTAACAATTTAGACAGCTTATCAAACATCTAATTTAAGCATAATAAAAAATAATCACTGCCTCCTGACTCATGACCCAATAGGCCTGATGAAAAAGGGAAAAAAAATGAAAGGAGGATCATAACTTGGGAGGCAAATGACATAGCCCAGAGTGTGATAAAAAAGAGTAGTCTTTCTTTTGTTCTCTTGTGTAGATAGACCTTGACTTATGATCATAATTGGAACCAGAATGTCCATTGCTAAGCAATATGGTTAAAAGTGAGTTGCACCCTATTTTACAACCATATTTGTCATGATCGTTAAATGAATCGCTGCATTTGTTAAGTGAATCACATGTCTATTAAATGAATTCTGCTTCGCCTATTGACTTTGTTGTCAGAAACCATCTGGTAAGGTCACAAATGGCAATCACATGACTCTGACATGCTGCAACTGTCATAAATACATACCAATTACCAATTGCCAAGTGCCTGAAGTTTGATCACATGATCCTGGTGATGTTGTAATGGTTATAAGTGCAATGACTGGTTGTTATTTTTTTCAATGCCATTGTAATTCAAACAGTCGCTAAATTAATGGTTGTAACTTTATGACTCCCTGTATACATTTTCAGCTCTTCCCACAAACGGTATGATCCAGTATTTTTTGTGCAATTCAATCTTTAGTAACCTGCATTATTGACTATCTGAGAAAATCAGATTGAATAAAAGAATGAAGAACAGACAGGAAGTGTCCAAAGGTAACTACAACTTACAACTATCCATTGAATGGGTTTAGTCTCTACTCTTATATAAGAACGTTAGAAGATTCCTATTGATTCAGATTACAATATTCTGGTTGAGCATTCTTAGGAGCCACAAAATAGAATGTTAAAACAGTAGAACTATTTAGTTCCTGCTCACCAGTTATGACCCCATGAGAACACAGAACTGAAATCTGAAGTCTCGCTATTCAAACAGCATTAACTCACATCATTCCCAGATGTTTTTATCGTCCAAAATGGTTTATTGTTATGGAAGGTCAAGCTGAAAGCATTCAACTTACAGGTAATGGAAATGCAGATTAAAGGTAAAGATTTCCCTGCCAGTCATGACCGACTTTAGGGTGTGGTGCTCATCTCTGTTTCCAAGCCGAAGAGCCAATGTTTGTCCAAAGATGCTTCTGTGGTCACATGGCTGGTATGACATGATGCCAAAGGTGCCGTTACCTTTCCTGCCGGAGTAAACGGTACCTATTTATCTACTTGCACTTGCATGCCTTTGAACTGCTAGGCTGGTAGTTGCTGAGGCAGACAACAGGAGCTCACCCTGTTGCACAGCAGCAGTGGGTCTCGGGCTGCTGACCTTCCAACTGACAAGATAGACAAGATAAGATCCTATAAATCTGAAATATATTATGGTTTCATCCTCTGTCTCAAACAAACAAATGATAAATATATTTCAAATAATGTAAAGGACAAGGTAAAAAGTATTTTTGTTTAGGTGGTAAAAGCAGCAATTGACATCTCAATCATGGAGAACTGCATTTATCTGGAACAAGAAAACCACCTGGAATCACTATGGATTTGGTTGCAGCCAGGCTTGTCTAAATAACTAGGGTTGGCTAAGCACTAAGCTAGTTAGGAATTAACTTGCTATGATGTGGATTGTTACAGCTATTACTATTGATGGGGCAATATCTTCTAATTTGATAGCACTCACTTTTTATAATAAGGGCTGCACTGAGGAATTTTTGGTATACCTGACAGATCAAATCACTCAGATCCATTCTCAGTTGGAGACCAAGCATGGAGCAAAGTCTTTGGAGATGCATGGGGCATGGACTTATCTGGAAACAGTGTGATCCTGTTGGAGCTAAAGAAATGTATAGGATGCTCAGGACTGTAAACACAGCCAACTGTGAATTAGGATCCATGCCCCTCCTATAGGTGTACATGTAGGTGTGTCCTAGCAATTGTTAAGTCATCCTTGAGGAAGACGGTGTTCCCAGAACCATTTAAACTTTCTTTTTTCTCAAGAAGCCATTGCTGGATTCCACCATTTTGAATACATTTTAGCCAGTCCTCCACCTCCCCATTTTAAAGAAGGTAGTTGAGAAGGTCATTGCCAACTATCCGTCCCACAATTGCCTACTTACTTTTAAGAAATTGTAGTTGTACATTCAAAAGCAACGTTTTTACCTTCCATTCTCAATATTTTTGCTTAAAAATTCCAAATAGTATACAGTACTTTTTCATCATAAGGATATCCATCCCCTGAATTTTTATATGTGTTCTGGCTATAGATGACCACAGCTATCATACTAAATAACAAGAATTACATGCTCATTTCAAAGTATAACATCACAGCAGGATCTTAAAGCAAGGAGGCAAATATATAGTAAATTAGGAGAAGGATTATTTTTTTACCATTTGACCATTATTCTGGAGAGAAGCAACATGTTAAAGATTTACCACATTCTTTCATGAATATAACAACTCACTTTCTGGTAAGATCTGAAGGAAGCTTCAGAACATTATAAATTGTATAGCAGTTGACAAATATCTATAACCTGACACACGTATGATATGCAAATTCTTAGGCTGTATCTGATCTTCTTGGATACTTTACACAATGAAAAAATCCTAGTAATATTATAGTAGTGGAGCCAATTCCTGAGCCCAGGAATGAATAAACACAGCAATCTGTTGGCTTCCATTTCCCTAAGCAGTAGAACTGCCAATGAGGCTTTAGAGAATATTTTTTTCTATTTGGAGTTACTAAAATGGAAGAAAAAGGAGAAGTGCTATACTCTAATTCATGTAAGGCATGGGTTGTCTTAGTAATACACAAAATTTTCTCTTGGCATAAACAGCTATATTTTAAAATATTTTCAGAAGTAGGTTTTTGATTTTCAGGAATGCTAAAGATTTAAATAGAGCTTCTGGGCTTCTTTATATTTCTAATTGGTGACTGCTTAGAAATTTTATGCGCTGTGTTCATAATAAAAGAATTCTAACGTAGTGTAGGGCAATGAGGTATTGCCTGTAGGCCTATTCATTGTGAAGTCTGGTCACTTTTCTGCTCAGCTAACAACACTGTTTACCGTAAAAGCTTCCACAAAAACTGTTGTAAAAATTACTCAGTGGTCAGTCATGTTTCTTGAAATTAATTTTTAGACTGAGTAAACTGCTTCCTGTTAAGAGATTTGAGCAAAATATTATACAAAATTTGTCCTGCTTGAGAAATGCTTTTAAGAACTTCTATATTTTCCTCTACCCAAACAAAAGACACCAGAGTCAAGAATAAGGTTTTCTGCTGCTTGCTTTACTGATACTTGTAGAATAATTAATTCCAGGGGATCTGTAAGAATTACTATAGCATATATAGGCAAGCCCAGGGAATTGAGGAACAATAAAAGATCATAGGCACGCTCAATTAAGCAATAACAATTGTAATCCAATAAACAATATTTTTCATAAACAGTTTTGTGTTATATATTTTTGTTCATGCAGCATATAATTTAAAATAATTTTAACGAATTTGCAATATTTTTAGCAAATCTTTTAAATGGAGATGAGCAAACAAGAGATCGGCCAAATACATAGCATAAACTAATATGCCTTACAATAAGCCAGCTCTCCCCAACTTAATAACCTCCAAACTGAGGTCTGAGGCTGCAGCTTCCAGAATTCCCAACTAGCAAGAATCATAGCATGTTGGCTATGATTTCTGGGAATTGTAGTCTCAAAGATCTAGAGAGCTTTGAAGAAAACTTTAATAAGGCTTTCTTATTAAAACACTTCATGGTGTTTTTACTGCCTTGTCGTGGTGAAGGGGCTTGTGTAACTCAATGAAGCTATGAAGTGTGCCATGCAGGGCCATACAAGACAGACAAGTCATAGCGAAGAACGCTGACAAAACATGGTCCACTGAAGTATCCTTACCAAGAAAACCCCATAGACAGTATCAAAAGACTAAAAGATATATGCCGGTAGATGAGCCCCTCAGGTCAGTTATGCTACTGGGGAAGAGTTGAGGGCAATTACAAGTAGTTCCAGAAAGAATAAAGCAGCTAAAGCTGAAAGGACACTCATCTGTGTGTTTGGAGATACAAGGAAAGTCCAGTGCTGTAAAGAACAATATTGCATAGGAACACGGAATGTAAGATCTATGAATCAAGGTAAGCTGGATGCGGTCAAATATGAGATGGAAAGATTGAACATCAGTATCTTGGGAATCCATGAACTGAAATGGACATGAATGGACAAATTTAACTCAGATGACCACTATATCTACTACTGTGGGCAAGAATCCCTTAGAAGAAATGGAGTAGCCTTCATAGTCAATAAAAG
>JANHZU010002834.1:112822-123937 GCA_032468055.1 Acrochordus granulatus | reverse complement strand
AAGGAAAAAGTTGCAGCTGCTGCATTTTAAGGTAAAGATACACTCCACAATACCTCTAAAGTGTATGAGTACAAACATTCTTCCTTGCCTTCCCCAAATGAAATTGTGGTTGGCTGCTCTCCTGTCCTCTCCTTTATCTTGTTTGAAACTTAGAGAGGATTTGGTGTCAGAAAGAGAGATGAGCCAAGCGGAGATAATGGGCAAGATAGGAACTCTGAAGCCAAGGGCTAATGGGGAGTGCAAACTGTGGGAGAGAAATGGCTGCACTAGCAGGTGGCCAGGAACTTGTGTGGCTTATGATAACTTAAAATTGTCTCACTTCTGAGCTGACGACAAGAGAAGGACAACCTCTTGGGGCAAGAGGGAAAAACCACATGGCCAGAACATGTTTATATTGTCACTGAGTCAAGTGATGATTGGTCCTTTTATTTCAGTACCTTCAAAAGTACCTTTATCTTTTGCCCTGCCTCCAATATTAGAAAATAATTTGACATGCATGATACATTTCTATAGCCAGTACCAAACTGAAATAACCCTATAGAGTGTGGAGAGAACTAAATACGCATCTCGATTATTAATTTATGTTAAAATAGTAATTATTAAATTCATAAGAAATCCACTTCTCCTTTTTGATCATGGTATATTTTTCTGCTCAAAGCATACATACATTTTTTCATTTTCAGGTGCTTTCTGCTTTAATGGATATTTATTAGGGAGAATTACATCAAACTAATAAAAAGCTTTTAAAGGGATATTAACTTTTTTCCTGAGTTTTTAAGTTTACTCATGCATTTCTTACATTCAAGGTGGGAGATAAATATACTTGCTTTGTTTTACATTCTTTTGGCAGTTTTCTATTGCCTACTCTTTAAGTCTTTCATCAAGAATGCAAAAGGATTTTATTCTTGTATAACTTTTACATAAAAAAATGATGAAAAAAGGAAGGCACATTTAAAAGAGCATGAATGTTTCTGCCTATATAGCATATTTTGAAAAGAAAAGTACATTGTGCATGACATCAGAAACATGTCATAATAAAAAAGGAAGGTTGAATGTGCCTAGCTTTACCATACTCTTGAAAAATTCTGGTAACATTATGAAAAGATACAAATACTTGGTAGATACTGAATATGGAAAGATCAAATAAAAGACCCAGTTGAGAAAAGAGGAAGAGAAGGCATAACTTAATCTATATCTAACACTCACTTAGTTTAACAAACTCCCGGTTTGTAATGCAGGTATATCTGCACTACTAGGCCTGTGCTCTTTAAGATAAGTACTGTAAGTTGTAAATATAAGCTTTAGACATCCAGATCATATAGTCTATTTAATTTTGTTTTGCAAAAACAATGAAGGAAACTCCTTAACAAAATGTATTTGTTCATAATGCACATAATCTTCCAGTGCAAAAAAATAACCCCAAACAATATCCTATGGTTCGAAAGACCATTATCTCTCGAAAAATAATTTCAATTATAAAGTATTTGTCATAAATGACAAATGTTGAGTTGGTGAAAACAATCTTGCAGTACAAAATATAGGTAGCTGTCAGCTATCCTGGGTAAACAGGAAGTTGGACAGTGCCAAAAAGTAATGTGGGCAAGACCATGAAACTCTTGTCTTTTATGGTTCCTAACATGTTGCTGGGAGGACCTAAAAAAAGAAAGGACTACTAGCTTGTGAAGTGCTCTCTATTTCCTTTTAGGATGGTATGTACTGCTTCTTTAATATTATTGCTGTCTGATTTGGATTGCTTTTCTCTAGAGACAGAATGAAAAAAGTAACTATATTTCAAGTTCCCAAGCAGTAATGGATGGAAAGACTGAGTCAGCTAAAAATGAATCTCTGAAAGAAGAGGATGGAACAGAACATTTTTAACACTACAAGTGGACTAGCAAACACCACTGATAATTAGAAAGTATACTCTCAGCTTCCTAAAGTGAAGGGCTGGTAAGTGCATGGTGTATTGGCTTGGAACCAAGATAAAGCATGTGCAACTTCATCAGCAAACAATGCTATTAGAAAGGATAAAAGATGAACTTAAATATTTTCTGTCACTTTATTTTTGTATGGTCGTGGAATCAAAGAGAATCATAATTGAAAAGTGGCTACAGAGATATGTTTATGAATTGGTTTTGTATAACAGAGCATGATTAAAATTGCTCATATTAACAATATTTCCATGGAATTAATTTTTGGGAATAATAGAATAATGACATATGAGTAGATGTGCATCTCTTAACAAGATACAGGCATTTTTGTACAAATCTATCAATTGCAGCCCTCCAGTGAGGCACCATCTTGTTGTGGTTGGGGGGGCTTCTATTCTCCAGTGAAGATGAGAGCTATGCCAGAGGTTCAACCATACTGGATAGATCTCATCAGAGGAGCCAGACAAAGAGTGTGTCCCACCTATAAAAATATGAGACGTAATTTACAGAAATCCATACCATCTTGGTTGTTGCCCAGGTTAACAAGGACCATGCTAGATGTTATTAGGGTTCCTGGACATCTGGTGAAAAATGGACTACAGGACTCCACTGGAGAAGGAAATGGGAATCCACTCCAGTATCCTTGCCAAGAAAATCATATGGGCAGTAACAAAAGGCTAAACAATGAGCCTCTCAGATCAGAAGGAATTACAAATAGATCCAGAAAGAGTGAAGTGGCTGGGCCAAAGCCAAAAGGATGCTCAGTTATGGATGTGACTGGAGGTGAAAGGAAAGTCCAGAGCTGTAAGGAACAATATTTCATGGGAACCTGGAATGTAAAGAGCTATGAATCAAGGTAGGCTGGATGTAGTCAAATGTGAGATGGCAAGATTAAACATCTTGGGAATCAGTGAACTAAAATGGACAAAAATGGATGAATTTAATTCAGATGACCATTATATATACTACAATGGACAAGAATCCCTGAGAAGAAATGGAGTAGCCATCTTAGTCAATAAAAGAGTGAGAAAAGCAGTACTGGAATACAATCTCCAAAACGACAAAATGATTTTGGTTCAAATCAAAGTCAAACCATTCAGCATCACAGTAATCCAAGTCTATGCATCACAGTAATTCAAGTCTATGCTTCACTGATGCTGAAGAGGCTGAAGTTGACTGATTCTATGAAGACCTACAACATCTTTTAGAATTCATATCAAAAAAGGATATCCTTTTCATCCTAAGGGATTGGAACTCTAAAGTAGGAGGTCAAAAGTTAACCAGAATAACAGGCAACTTTGGCCTTGAAGTACAAAATGAAGCAGGGCAAAGGCTAACAGAATTTTATCAAGGGAACAAGCTGATTCTAACAAATACACTTTTCCAACAACCCAAGAGGCGACTCTACACATGGACATCACCAGATGGTCAAGATCGAAATCAGATTGATTATATTCTTTGCAGCCAAAGATGGAGATTACCAAGAACTTCCAAACTGTTGAGAAAAAAAAACCCAAGAAAAAAAGTGGTCCGAGAGGCTGCCAAGAGGCCTACAGCAATGTTAAAGGAGCTACAGGAATTTCTGGCAAGTACTAGTTGTGTACTATACACGACATTCTCCTGTATTCTTCATATATCTGGGCTGTGGGGTAGAGTGGCAAGACAGAAGCCTTTTCTTAAGAAAAGAAAAGCATCTAAGCCCAGCTACATTAAGTCTGACAAAAGCATGTGGGAAAATATGTTATGGTCTGATAAGACCAAAGATGAACATTTTGGCCATAATTCCAAAAAGTATGTTTGGCACAAAAACAACACTGCATCACCAAAATTACACCATACGCACAGTGAAGCATGGTGGTGGTAGCATTATGTTTTGGGGATGCTTTTTTCATTATTAGAAACATTAATTTTCCCATTAATGTCTGTATTTCCTTTAGTGCAAAACCCATACCAAGTCGTCAGCAAATTAACCTCTAAGTATTTTAATGATAATGATACTTTAGTGCAAAAATCTTGAGAGTCAGAAACTGCTTTTTAGACTGCTAACCAGAGTCATTTGTGGAGGAAGAATGAGGGGCAAATGATGGCATTGATTGTTAGATTATCTACATGATTATCAAATTATCCACTATGAAAGTGGTATGAAGAATTGTAGTACAAATAAGCAAGTAAGGCTGTTATAAATAAACCAATATAAATAAAAACACTTATCTGGTTTCATTTCTGTCAAATAACCTGAAATACAGAGCAGTCCCTGGGTTAAGAGCATCCAAATTATGGTCAACCCATATAAACTGAAGCTGCCTGTTTTTAATATACATTCTATTTTCAGCAGTTCATGAAAATCTTGCATGGCTTCAGCAATTTGTCACTTTGAAGAAGGAGTATGGAATCCACCATTTTTAGTGACTGGCAGCTTGTTCAAAAATACAAGTTCTGACTTCCATATAAATTTAAGTTAAAGACAAAATTAGGAATGGAATTCATTTTTAACCTAAGGTTGCCTGTAGTTTTATTTGTGGTTAAAATGCAGGGTGAAACACTGACTCCAGGTTGATATTTTGCTAGCCAGGCTGCTAGCTTCTTCTTAGTAGAGGAGAAATTAATTTAAAAAATGCTCTCTTGACTGATTAAATGAAAGTGGAATATGATTAGAACTCTCAGAATAATCAGTCATCATAATCTCTGGGAATTGTGGAAATTACAGTCTCTGAACACTTGGTAGCATGCTCAGTAAAGTTGAGAGACTGTGGCACTAAGAATTTGCAAAGTGCAAATATCCAGGTTAAAGCATTTCATGTATAATATGTAACAAGTTCATAAATATCATTTGATGTTTTAAAACAATGTAAGGTTTTCACAAAACAACACTGGTTCCTATCAATAATATTCTTTTTAAAAAGGTCTGCTTGTGTGTATGAGTTAATGTTGATTTCTGGCAACTGCAGTTTTCTTGGCAAGATTTTGGGAAGCAGCTTGGCATTGCCTTCTTTCTTGGGCTGAGAGAGAGTGACCCAAAATCATATCTCTGGCATTGTCCCTAAAGCAGGACTAGAACTTGCATCTCCTGATTTCTATCCTAATGACTTAACCACTACACCAAATTGGTTCTCTATAAAGGTCTATAAGAATGACTAAGTAAGTAAGAAGAGCTTATCATATGTGAAGATTGCTTGCTATCTATTACACACACACACATACACAGAGAACTGCTAGCCAAATATGATTAACACAGACATATTAATCACCTTTTACTTTTCAGGTTGTAATATTTTCATGCATTTTCAACTATCTTTGTTCATATCTGTAGAATAAATGCTAGTAATTTTTTTCATTACCAGTTTTGCTTTATAGTTACCTTATGTTGTTGAATGGAACACATTCATATATGATAACCATGAAGCATAATTTGACATTATTATTGACAACAGAGTACAAAACAGCAGAACAAATATTTTTAAACTGAAATCAGTGCAAAACCCTGCTAAAACAAACTAATACCACATCTAATGGAAATGGTCAACACACATTATAAAATTCATGGAACTAGGAAGAGAGCTTTCATTTACTTCAGTATTTAAGAAAACTATCTTGTTCACAATAGCAAGGTATTAAAATTATTAAACAAGTAATAATTAGGAATCTGAAAGCTAATAAATTTCACACGAATGGAAAAGTTGCTTCTACATTTAGGTATTTTTCCTATCAGGCAAACCTTGCATCCATCTACTGTCCTTTTTTCCTCTTCCTCTGGAGAAATAGATCTGGAACTAGGAATGTATCATGAATTGCTAGAGGGCAGAAGAGGCTGGTTTTCAGACATTAAATATGTCCGTGTGAATTTATTTATAAGCTGCTTTGAGAGCCAATTTTGGCTGTGGAAAGGACTATAACTAACATATATAAAGAAAAGGATAAGAAATGGAATAGAAGTAGAATTTAATTAGAAACTTAAAGTGTTAATGTTATCAGAATAAATATCAGAATGGGAACAATCATGAACTGGCTACAGAGATGAGCCAAACTTTATAGAAAAGCTACATTTGCTTTATAAAATGCTCAGTGACAAATTCTGTTTTATCTAATGGGGCTGTTTATAAAAGTTTCTAAGATTTGAACTATAAATCATTTTTGTAGTTTCTTACACAGTGAAAGGACTTTTTTTTTGCTTCTGCTTTGTCCATATAGAAAGCTTCAAGGTATAGGACAAAATAAACTATTTATAATGTAGATCTAGATGCCAGCAAAAATATATGTTACCAATTCTGTAATATCATTAATTTCTCTAATATAGCCTGAAGAAAGCAGATAGAGAAAAGTTTATATGTCTGTGCCTGTGTGATAACACCAACATTTGAGGTCCTCTTGTGAAACAGATGGAAGATTCAAGCAGAAGAAAGGAATACAGATCATGCCCAGATGACCAATACTGCAAAATATATATTTTAAAAAGGTTGTGCGGTTCATGGAAAACAACCTACATTAATGTGAGGTATAATAGCTAAAAGTGCTACTGGAGATTTAGAAGCATTTTGTCTCTACTAACCACTTTCTAGGAAAGGAACAAAAAGGAAAGGAATCCACTGCTTTAACTGCCTTCTTTCAGGCATTTGATAAAACACTGCAGAAATACTGGTTTGATACAGTAGGGTTCTTCCTGTGTTTTTTTTCTATAATCCTGTAAATGAACATTTTCTGCCCACTTGTCAGGCTCAGCCCAAGAATGACACTGAACGATCCATCCAAGTTTCAATTCTTTATTTGCTCATACCAACAGACAACAGTCTTGCCAGACAAAACTGTTACTACTCTCACCCTAATGGATGTATCCTGGGAAATTCCAGAGATTGGTTATCTTAATGCTATTTGTCTGTTGTCCACCAGTTTCAGGTTCTGTTGTCCCTTGTCTTAACCCCGTCCTTGGAATGTGCTGCCTCCTTCCTGGGAAACTGCCATTTCAATGTAGTCCATCACACTACTGTTTAAAACAAAGACTGAATTTTGCAAAATATCTATCTTGTCCGAGGCAATAACATGGAAAAGCAAGGAGTTCATCCACCAAAATTAAATAATTCCATTTATTAAAACCTTTGACGCTACTGATTACTGTCTCTTGATGACATATAATTATATCCATTCAGCAGGGAGTACATTCCAAATTTTACTCTCCAACAGAAATCAGTGGGAACCAAAAACTGAACAGAAGAAAACAACAATTCAGACCAAACTAATTAATTTAGTTCAGTGTTTAGCTTTGGAAGAATTGTGCTCAAAGTCTGAAAACGTAGGTCGAAGACACCATTGCCCTATTCTTTATGCAGAATACATAAATGAGTAAAAGATTACAAATTACTGAACTCAGGAACATTTGCTTCTCAAAATCTCAATGGACTTTTAAGAAATTGCATGTTGGAGTCATCTTAACAGATATGCTCACTGAATTTTATGCAATTGAATGTAGAGGTTAGATTGATGAGTATATTTTTGTGGATATAATAAACAAGTCACTAATTTTGAAAATAAATTTCTTACTGGTTAAAATCAGCAAAGCAAATATCTACAGATGTAGTACAGTTATTAGTAGCAGTGAATAAGTTAATAAATAAGACGACAAAAATGAATTAAGTGAAAAGGACAGTTGAGTGATCAGAAATTAAAGAGACCACAAAGATCCTGTAAATCTATATTACAGTATTTTAAAAGTCCAACATTATCTCTGATTATGTGTCTGTATAACCAGTACTTAGTAGCAAAATAAGAAATGAGTAACCAAGTTTAGAAAATATTTCAAATCATAGAATGAGGTGGATCAGTTTTTACATTGCAATCTTTAAAACTCTACTAAGAATGCAAATCCTAATTTTGGATGAAGTATAGATTAATACAGCTAGGCTTGCTCTGAAGTTTAGTTTGGAAAAAAGCACTGATTTTGTTAATGAAATTAATTGTATTTTGAATACATTAAAAACTAACTATTGGTTTAAAAATACTTACAAATGTGCCTCCTCATGTTGCCTACCTTTAGATCAAAGTTTCTTAACCTTTTTACTCTGGAGAAACTCTTGAAATAATTTTCAGATCCCAGGGAAAACCACAACAAATACAAAAGCTTCACAGTAGAATTCACTTCTAACCTACACAATCCCCATGTTACAATGCTTACAACAGCCAGCAACTAAGTCACAGTGCCTAAAAATTCCCACTGCTTCAAGGACTGTTGTAGTGCAGTGTCATCATCATCACGTCCTGTACTAAGCACATTGGGCTATAAGTATTCTCCACAGTTCTCGGTCTGCAGCTACCGCCTCCACATCCTTTCATTCAAGGTTGATATTTTTTAGATCTTGAAATGTTTGGCGCCAGGTTTTCTTTGGCCTTCCTCTTTTTCTCTGACCATCTGGCAGTATCCAATTAATTGCAGTCTTTACAGGGCGTTGCTTACTCATATGGATCACAGTGCAGTGTGAGAAGTTAAAAAAAAGTTCATTTTTTTTCAATCACAATCTTCAGAGAACCCCTTAAAAAGGCTGCATTAGACATTTCTTTGATAAAATGTAACTTTTCAAAATATCTTTATTTATAGTCCTTTACTGCATTTTATGTTTTCATTTAACTAGGCTGTCAATTTTTAAAATTCATTTGTTTTTATAGTACAGGTGTAAAGGTAGGACATAAAGCCACTAATGATAACTTTATACTGCTAATAAGAATCTTTTCTATGCCATTTTATACAGAGACAAAGCATTTTTTTGTTCAGTTACATTGCATTTTACTTCTTTCTTGACTTGTTTGAGGGCTTTAAGGAAACCAACCAGAGAAATTGGAACAAATTCATAGAAGAGCAGTTAAAATGATTGGGGAATAAGATATCACGTCCTAAACATAGAAATGGAAAAAACTGCACTGGAGTATTATCTAAATAAGGCACCCATTCTAACAATTATAGCTATTTGTAAAAATATCAAAGCATTCACATAACAAGGATGTATCAATTATTCTTTTAAAAACCAGTATTGTTTTAATAAAGATATAAACAATGCAAGTCACAATAATCTTACAAACCAGATTTCTCTAAATTGCAATGCTACATCTCACTAAAATTTAGAGAGATTAACCATTCTCATCACCTTGATATAACACATTCAGGAATCTGCTCTACATAATACAATTTCATTAAGGTTAGATTGAAACCCTTGAGAAACACAGTGGTTTTGGAGTGTAAGACTGACAGAAAGTATCCTCCATATAAAGAATACATCCATACATCCTCGTGTATGGATGGTAAAGGTCTAAGTGCTTAGACAATTTTTCCTTATTCAACTCTCCTTCCTTTAATATTGCTGACATGAGACATTGTTTAACAGTTACAGTTTCAGAGTCATTAATCGTTAAAAGCATCAGCTACAATCCTAAACTTGCTGGCCTCACTTCTGTTTAGAACAGAGCTGAAGCAATACCATTTTGTTCTCAGAGCTGCACTGCACTAACTAGTAATATATACAAGCCAATGAAATATTTAGAACTTTATTTGACAGGACAAAAATGACATATTTTAAAACAAATTATGTAAAAAAAGAATACAAAATGTCAATGGGTGGAAGAACTTCAAACATTACTGGCTAGGACTCATTATGACATTAAAAATGAATATATTACCCAAGATGAACTTTTTATTTGACTGTCAAAGAAAATCAACAGATTCATATGGAGTAGGAAAAAAACAAAAGTGAGTTTCAGAATTCTGTAAGACTCAATAGAAAGAGATGGACTTGCATTTCCTAACCTTAACTTATATTATCAAACAAACTGTCTATCATAGATAACAGAATAGATAAATCTCTAAATAGCAGAATATCAATTTGGAAGGAGCTGGCTTAGCCAATGGACTTCATTGTATTTAGGGTACAAAAAGAGAAAAGAATATGAATATTGTAAAAAAAGTTTGTTAAAAACCTGAAATCTTAAAATAAATCTGATGATTTTATCGTTAGCATCACTGTCAAATGCTTTTCACTTCAAGGATAACTACAGTAAGAATATGCTAATATAAGTATATTGAGACTCAAAAATTAGATTAACACAGTAAACATTGTACAATGGAAAGTAGGAATTTATCATGGTTATGTGTTACAAATTGCTGGAAGAATAAAAAGTGCCTCAAGAAAGAAGGAACCTTGGAAAGGCGACAGAATTCAAGCATATATACAGAATTAGAACCATTTATTGGACTCCAATGGAGAAGAAAATCGCAAACCCAGTATTCTTGCCAAGAAAAACTCATGAATAGTAACAAAAGGCTAAAAGATAGGATGCCAGAAGATGAGCCTCTCAAATCAGAAGGAATTACAAGCAGCTCCAGAGTGAAATGGCTGGGCCAAAGCTGAAAGGATGCACAGCTGTGGATGTGACTGGAGGTGAAAGGGAAGTCCAGTGCTATAAACAACAATATTGCATAGGAACCTGGAACAGAAGATCTATGAAACAAGGTAAGGTTGATGTGGTCAAACATGAGATGGCAAGATTGAACAGGAAACATCTGAATTAAATCACCCATTTCTGTCCAACTAAAATGGACAGTAATGGGTGATATAATTCAGATGACCACTATATATACTACTGTGGACAAGAATCCCTTAGAGGAAATGGAGTAGCCATCATGGTCAATAAAAAATGAGAAAAGAAGTATTGGGGTATAATCTCCAAAAATGACAGGATAATCTTGGTTCAAATTCAAGGCAAACCATTCAACATCACAATAATCTAAGTCTATGCCCCAACCACTGATTCCAAAGAGGATGAAGTTGACCAGTTCTATGAAGACCTACAACACCTTCTACAACTCACACCAAAAAAACATGTCCTTCTCATCCTAGGAGATTGGAATGCTAAAATAGGAAGTCAAAAGTTAATCAAAATAACAGGCAGGTTTGGCCTTGGAGTACAAAATGAAGCAGGGCAAAGAACTTTGTCAAGGGAACAAACTGATCTAAAAAATACACATTTCCAACAAACCAAGAGATGACTCGACACATAGACATCACCAGAGGGTCAATACCGAAATCAGATCGATTATATTCTTTGCAGCCAAAGATGGAGAAGCTCCATATAGTCAGTCAAAACAAGACCTGGAGCTGACTGTGGATCAGATCATGAGCTTCTTATTGCCAAATTTAGGCTGAAATTA
>JANHZU010002834.1:95496-109753 GCA_032468055.1 Acrochordus granulatus | reverse complement strand
ATGGCTGAACCTCTGGCAGAGCTCTCATCTTCTTCAGAGCACACAAGCCCCACAACCACAGGAAGGTAGTGTCTCACTGGGGGGAGTATGTGGTTACCACAGCCCAAAATTTAAAGAAGAGAAAATATCAAGATTCGGTGTTTTATTGCTTTTATCCAATATGATTAAAAGACTTAAAATGAATAAGAAATATCCTTATCTTTCATTGTAAGTGATCATTCTGTCACTTACAATGAGAATACGGATTTGTTAGTTTTCTTGGGATTCTTCTATACGGCGAAAGCCTACTGTTTTTAAGATTTTATCGACTAGAAAATCCTTAAATGAAAAGCCAGTTATGGTGTGACACTTAAAGACTGTCCAAATATCACATTGCAAAATTAAGACAGGCCACATGTTTCAATAACCTCACATTTCATTAAAATAATAACATTTGTCATGTAGTGGCTGAAATGCATTTGCTGTCAAAGCAGAATGCCTGAACAATGTATTCAAGCACAGAGCAAATTGTCAACCAATCTGTAAATTTTAAAGGGAGGCCTTTTTATTTTTGCATATGTAAGGTATGTTTCTAATTCTCTGAAGCTCAGTCCTTCACTTTCTAATCTCACGACAGCTAGAAGAGAGTCAGATGACATTTTCAACTTGATAAACTTCCTTTGGATTTTCTCTCCCTCGCTCTGTCCCAGTTGTAAACTAATTCCAGATCAGTAAAATGCTTGGATTACCTTGTAACAGTTGAACATGACTATGAGAAATAAAGAAGTTATAGACTATATAAATAGATTATATCAATATAGAAACAGATTACATGAAATGAAGAACATGTTTATGGCAGAATGCAACCCTATTCTTTAAAGTTTTGCCCTGTAGGATGTGGATTGACCAAATGTAATTTGGACTCCCTCAGCTTTGATCTCCAATATATCAACTGGCTTCTAGTTCCAGTAGGTAAAAGGGCAATGGTTAAATGAAACTGAGGGGTTTTTGTAAATTTCCATTTCTCCTTCCCTTATCTGCACGATAGGCATTCTTTCTCACATAAAGAAACATATTCACAGAGAAACATATTCCTCTCTCTCATTCTAGCCCTAAAGCAGAAGGAAGGATGGAGATCAATTAAAGGGATAAGTCGCTCCATAGGAAATGAAAAGAGAGAACTAGCTGAAAAGAAAACTGGTATCTGATATAAATGGACTCAGAAAGCAAATACTGTACATATTTATTTTTACTGTCTTTTGTATAAGGCTGCCTCATTCACAATTTGTAACTTTGAGCAGTATCTTCTTCTTCTTCTTTTGGCTGCTCCTGTCAGGGGTCGCCACATCGAATCTTCTGCTTCCATCTTCCTCGGTCTTCAGCATCCTCCTCAGTCACACCACCCTCCCGCATATCCTCTCTCACAGCATCCATGTACCTCCTCCTGGGCCTTCCTCTTCTCCTTCTGCCCGGTAGCTCCATCCTCACCAACCTCTTCCCAACATACTCTTCATCCTTCCACAACATGTGCCCAAACCATCTAAGTCTCGCTTCTCTCACTTTATCGCCAAACCTTCCCACCTGTGCTGTCCTTCTAATATACTCATTTCTAATCTTGTCCGACTTTGTCACACCCAATGAGAATCGCAGCATCTTCAACTCTGCCACCTCTAGCTCCGTCTCATCTTTTTCACAGAATTCACTACCATGGCCTAATAGTACACACCACTGAAATACTGATATTGTGTTCAGACATGTCTGAACCATATTAACGAAGAATCTAGCCAATACTTCTAAACAACATACTGAGTTTGATCAATGTTAACTTTGGGATTTTTTTGTGATTCTTACTATTAGGAAAATTGATGTGGCTGTCCAACTCACTCAGTGACTCCAGGCAGCTTACACTCTGGGGAGCTTACAGTGCACTCTGAGTGGCTTACTTTCTGATTCAATAGATTATGAAGATCCAAAAAATGAGTAATTCAGTAACAAGGATAAGCATGGCATTTAAACAGAGCCATTGCCTGCAGTGCCAAGCCATACTTGATACCACCTCTCTGGCCAACATGGAGGAGGCTAGTAATGTAATGAAGACTTACCAATATTTTCCTCCTTCAAGGAATTCCAACATTTCCTGAAAAAAACAGCCAGGTAAGGATACTGTATTATAATCCTGATTTTTTTTAGTGGCCCTGTATTTCAGAACTTCTGATTAAGAGATTTGGCTGTATTAGTGGCTTACGTGAATTGTGGGAACAGAGTCCCCCCTGCTTTAAATCCCCAAGTTCTCAGTGGGAGCTAAGCATCTACTTGCTTCTTTTATCTGGATTTTCAATTGGTAATTTCATTTATGCCCCAAGATATTATATTCAAATTAAAATATATGTGACATGATTCACCATAATTGAAATGTAAAAGGTTTGGATTGAACAGTTCAAAAAAATCCATGAAATCTAGTAGCCAAAGATAAATCAATAAAAATAGTATTTGTTGTCTTTATTTCCATATGATGATATATCAACATTTTGAGTTTTTTCGGGGAAAAAGATTTTCTGTATACAGTAATCTCAAGACATTGAGATTGTCAACTTTTAAAGGGAGCCTAACAGATGCACAAAATATATGGAGGGATTACAGATGTTCATTCCTATATTAAAAAACATACAGAAAGAAGATAATCATAGTACTGCACCTAAATCTTGCTGAAGCTTCTAATTATTCACTTGGTCCCTGTGGAAGAGAATGCTAGAGAAGAAGGGCTTTGGTTCTGGCCCAGCACAGCTCTGCTTTACTTCTTACTATCTATCTCACCTTATTTCATCTACACCCTGAAAGCAGTAAAATCACAGTGTGGGTATGTTTTGAGTATTTCAATTGACCCCCTCATGCAACTGCCTTGTCACAACTCTAAACTTTTCCTTCAATTATTTTCCCAGATTTCCTAATAAAAGTCTCGTAAGAATCACAAATCCTTTTCAATACTGTATTCTTTAACTGAAAAGTGTGAAAAATATGTAAGCTTGCTAGAAATCGAAGAAACCACTGGAAGAAATATTTCCAAATAGCATAACAGCAGCTGACAATATTCGAATACTGTATTAGATTTTTTTTAGCAGAGTAATAGTGATTTTTGTATAATTTGGGAGTCTGGAATTCCAAAAAGGGAATCCCACAACTGAAGGAAACCAAACTTTGACCATCTAATTGCTTATAGAGAATCCATATACAGTATCTTGCAATCCACAGGTTAATTACTGTCAATCCAATGGTATTATCTAAGTCCCTTTAAGTGGCAATGGCTATGTTCTGAAGGTATGCTAAGCTAAAAACAACAAGTTTTCAGGGTCCAATTTTACAATCCAGTATGAAGGACAATTGGGGTTTGGCCTGCATAGTAAGCCTACAATTTTTAAAGATTTGCATTCAGTAGGGAGAAGAATGGTAGTATGCACCCATTTGTTAACAGGTCTTTTTGCTGTAGCAAGATATGAGAGTGTGAGTAACGTGCTTTAATAATGTGGTGATCTACTCTTGCTGTTTTTTGAGATTGTCCTGATCATTCTGAGTGGGCCCTGTGATTTCTATGTGATGTTCTGATCAAACAACTTCCATGTTTTAACTATTTCATAACATTTTATAAAAATATTTCCAGCTTTACTCTCATACTGAATAACTACTCTGCACTATTGTTCCTTGCTTTGCCAGTCTCCTGATAAGCAAGGACCAGAAACAAGTAACTTTCAGTTCTGATTTTTGCCAAGAGAAACCAGATGTCGTTTAGAAGAAATCATAGTTAAACTTAATTTTGTCAGTGAATAATGCCCTGTGTCAATTTACAATTTTTTAAACTGCAAAGCAGGATTAGGAGTACCAGAAACATACATTCCCTTCACTTCTAACCAGAAGAATTTTGATAAATTCTACAGGTGGTTATTTATCACTTAGTTGTTAAGTTTTGCCTTCTGCTGCTTTGATGTATTTCTTTTAATAAGGCAAGACTGTTTTTTTTTAAATATTGCTATTATGCTATAGAAATAGGATACTGCCTGAATGCAGAAGCGGAGGTAGACAGGGCAGTGTGAGATGTGATGCACAGGCAGTTAGTTCCCAGCCGCTTGTCAATATTATAAAAACGCATTAGCCTTCGGGCTCTGAAAGCGATTGCAGCTCAACTAAACAACTAAGTATCCCAAAGCTGGTCGTAGTCGTCTTTTGCACCATCTAGCAATGTTTCCGTAAACCTGAAACGAGAGGTATTTTCCTCCCTCTTATGGAGGGAATTTAGTTGCTTTCACGCAAGGCTTAAAATGCGGGGAGGCAGCCGCTGCCTTTCATTGGCACGCGCCTGAACTGAAAGCGAGGGAGGAAAGCCAAGGTTTTTTTTCTTTTCTTTCTTTCTAAGTAAGCTTACGTCGAACCACAACTCGCAGCGAGGCTGGCTTGGCCAAAAACCGGGCCTCCGCCTCTGCAAGCGCAAGGCCGCGCGTCTTCGGCGAGGAAGCCCTCCGGCCCGAGAGCGGCGGACAAGGGCAATGTGCGCGCGCGCGCTTTCCTCTCCCTGTTCCTGGGCGGGGGCAGCCGCCCTCCGAGGAGGGAGGGAGGAACGTTAACTCCAACAGCCGTCTCGTGACCCCGGCCGTCAGCCTGCCCGGGCACACGTTTTTAGAGTTCTATTCGGGGAAACAAAGGAGGGAGCTTTCGGGCGGGGGGAGGAACGCGACGGAAGAGCGAGCGGGTCGGGCGGCTCCGGGGCCTACGGGGCCGTTAGCAGCCCGGTGCTCTTGCTCTGCAGGATGCTTGACCCGCCTCCGCCTCGCGGAGGGCTGCGCTGAAGTAACTTGGAAGCTCGCCGTTCGGCTCCCTCGCCAGCCGCCTCCCCCTCTTCCCTCTCCGACGCACGCGCTCGCTGCCTCACACACACACACACACGCACACACCGAGAGAGCCAGCGCCGACGCTGAGAGCCGTAGCTCGACTACAGTAATTCCCTAGCATGGGCGGCTCGAAACTGCTCAGGCTGAATAGCATTTGCTGTTCCGTCCCCGCGGCCGCCTCCCGCCGCCCTCGCAAGAGCAGCTCTCTCCTTCTCCGGGAGTTGTGCTGACACAGTCTCGCCGCCGCCGCCGCCGCCAGAAGTTTGTCAACATCCAACTTCTCCCGCGCGCGAGCGGCGTTCGCCTCCGCCCCGCTTTTGTGGCGCGGGAGCGCGGCTCACGGGAGCCCTCTGACCCCCGACATACGTGCACGGAACAGCACATGCACACGCGATGCTTGCAGAAGATTTGCGTGAACAAGCTTATGCTCCCCGCTTAGCTCCGGGACGCGTCTGTGCTCATCATGGCCTCATCACGCACAGGAGAAAGATGAAACAAACGTTGCCCTGGGAACTCATCTAGGAAAGGCGGCCGAAAAGGAGGATGCATGATAAAAGTTACGAGCGATCCGAAATAACAAGAGGGGATTATAAAGCATACTACCGAAAAGTCAAACATTCATTTTCCCTCAAAACAGTCAAGGTAACACCCAGCTGAACGCGGTGTAGCCCAAAGAATAAGGTGCGGTATTTGTGGAGTAAATGAGAAGAAAACTTGGCAAATTGATTTGTTGTTAAGAGAAAATTACCTTACAAATTCCTTTTTCTTCAAACAGCTTTTGCTCATATTGCAACTAAATCATTTCCTCCCTAGACTTTTTTTGAAAACAAGATTTAACAGCTTGAAGTTTCTCTAAGGCCTTTGAAGCTTAATGAAAGGTTAACCCGTTGTATTACTATAAGTAATTAGGAGATATTATGTAATAGTCTAGAAAAATTACTGTCATGTTTTACAACCTCAGAGTTTTGTGTAGTAATACAAATGTAATACAAAGGCTGTGGATGAGAATAAAAGGCACATACCTACATCAGTCAAAACATAAGCTTACAGCAACTTTGATTGACCTCTATCTACTTGGGACCTAATTTATATGGCCTGTAATACAGATGTGAAACATTACACAGAGAAGACGGTTATGACTGTTACCTTTGTGTCTGCATTTTCAAGTTCACTGTAATCTTTGAGGGAAATGACATGGATTTAAACTTGTCTCTATGGTTGGAGACCACTATCAAATTCCACTGATTGTGCTAATTATGGCATATACATGTGGGCTGTTTCAGACAATGAGCTGGATTTCTTTTGAAAAGATCAGCCAGCACAGTTCTATCCACCTCTTTACATTATTTAAATGAAATTATCTAAATACTAATGGTTTCAATTAAGCATATTCAGTTTTGTTTGCTGGTGGACTCATGATTCAATTGCCATGAGTCTTTTAGGAATGTAGTAGTGTAAAAATACAGGAAATAAAATAGAAGGATAACTTGTTGAACACTACTAGAAATACATTTAAAAATGTATGTGAGTGAGAAGAAAACTTGGAAAGATAGATCAAAATGGTGAGCTGCTATGTTATAGTTCAGTAGGTTTAAGATTTTTCAAAAATAACAATTGCTTCTTAAATTTAAACAGTAATATTAAAACTTAAAAAGTAGACTATGATCAAAGGAAGTTAAGTGGAAAATTGTCCTTAGAATATCTCAGTTCTGAGTTGCGATGAACAAATTGGTCAATTTTGTTTCCTACTGCTTCATTTTAAAGCTTGTTTTTGCCCCCATCTAATTTATGAATACATTTATACCTTTTGGTTAACTGTTATGAAACAGTAAAAATTGAATTTCTTATCTCTAGTCAGAGCTTCAGGTAATGCTAGAACTCATGATTGAAGCAGCAAACACATGACTCAGTAAATCCCTCCTAATGATCAGGTCAATCAATACTGGTATGATGAGGATCACCGAAGCATCCTGAAGCATCATAGTTGTATCATTTCTTGGATCAAGAGTTCTTTCAGTCACTCATGCCCTTGTCATGAGCTCAGCTATTGCAATGAGCGCTACATGGAGCTTGAAAACCACTTGGAAATTTCAGATAATCCAGAATGGGTATACCTCGCTATGCCCATGCAATACCTTTGCTTTGTGAGCTGCACCGTGCTTCGGGGTATGATTCAAGGCACTGGCCTCACCTATAAAACCCTACATAGTAAAGGACCAGGTTATTTGAGGGACCACCTATCTTCCATGGATCTGCCCATCCTGTACATGTAGCTGAGTTAACATGTTCTAGGTTCCTACAATTAAACAGTGCCATCTATTGGAAGATATGGACTGTGCCTTCTCTATTGCAACACCTAGCCTCTGGAATGAGATTCCCCATTGAAATCCACATAACTCTCATCCTGTTGGTGTTCCATAACATCATGAACATCTGGTGGTTCTCCCAGGGTGTGGGTTGAGATGATGACTGTGTTTTGTCTGTGGTTTTGTTTTGAGAGACCAAATCCCAGCTTCCTTTTGCTCTGTATTTGTATTACTGTACTGTGAACTGCCCAGGGACTATTTGGAATCAGGCAACATCTAAATGGAAATAAATAGATTTTTTGAAATATATTTTATGTTCATGAAAAGCTTGGAAAAGCCTCTACAGTACAATGGTTATTTTATATTATTATACACTTCATATAAAATTAATAAATGTAATATGACTTAACATTTCAATTTAAGACACATTTAATATATATGTATTACAGAAACAACTGAACTTTTTTGCACTGTAGTTTTATACACACATAATTCTTATCGCAACCTTTAAAAGGGATATAAACTAATGTAAACAAATGAGAAAACAAAGTGCAAGAAAAGAAAAAAAGTTAAAAATAGAAAAGAAAGAAGATACAAAAAAGTGGCTTCCAACATTGTTCGCAGCAGTTATAAGTAGAACTATATTTTAACCTCTCTCTAAGGTTACATCATACTTTTATTTCTATAATCTGTCCTATCTAATAAAGCCATAAATCACAAGTTCATTTTTTCACTTTTATGCAAAAAGTCCATAAGTTTTCAATCAATAATATAGTGCTTTTTCCTGAATCAAAGAAGTCAGTTTATTCATCTCAGCAAGATCTGACAACTTCACTCCTGTAAGTATCCATGAGTACTACTGAATCTTTCCATTTCTTTGCACATAATAATCTCTTCGTCATCATCATACTTCTGCAGTATGAGTTTTGCTGCTGCTTTAAATTCATTGGGTCTCTGTATATTCCAAAAGAACTTGACATGTCTCAGTGTTAGCTGAAAGTGATTTTCATGTGGTCATAATTATTTCCCAGCTGTTGACTGGAGCTGTGTGCCTTGTCTGCTCTAGCCCCATCTATCTAGAAAACCCAGGTGAAAAACGAAGAGGGGCTTACAAGATCTGTGTAACTCCACAGGCTGTGTCTGAAGGAATGAACATCTGCTGAACCTGGGAGTGTGTGTAACACCCACAACCTCCAGACTAAGTCTTTATCAGTCTTCTGACCTGCAAAGAAGTCTGCCACTCATAATTAGGGGAACTTGATTGGGCCAGGAAAAACCAACTGCAAGTGTCACAGCCTTATGGTGCCTATTAGCTCCATGAATGTATTGTGCAGAAGCAAAATTTTCAAGAATCGAAGATTGCAGCTTCCATCTGTTATCTTGCCTGTTAGTCTAAGAAGTCAAGCTTAGAACCATGAGAGGCTATATTAGTCATTAGGCTGCCTTCATGAGGCCACAAAACATGGATGTAAATGCAGAAAAATAATCAGTATTGTTTGGTAGCTGTGTATCATTTTTTAGAATAGTTTTAGAGAATGTACGTCAGGTGATATGGTATGCTATTCTGATAATAGAGGGAGATAAAAAGTTAAAGTTTCTTATTGTGCCTTCCATGTTTGAGTTTCACAACAACAATAAAATCATGAAACTCAATAATTAGAACAAAATATCAAATTAAAAGAACACCTCCCAGCCCAGCAGCCAACTTTGTTGCATTTGTCAAATTATCAATATATTCTTAAATAATTTTCATAGCTTTCTAAACAAATGGATTTATTTCAGAAAGAAGCAACTCAGAGAAACTCTGCTTTCATGTTCTCCACTGCTTTCATCTCCCCAGCACAAAGTTCATGAATAGTGGGACTTTGAGTATCGCTTTGTAGGATAAACATGCTGGACAGGCTAAACAGTCCTACGTGGACAAGGTAGTACTGAAGATACATGGGAGCTAAACCAAGTAGGGCTTCATAGGTTAACATTATTCCTTTGAATTAGACTTTAAAGCCTACTGAAGCCAGCACAGTGCTTCTAAAACCAGTGTTACATGGACTGGTATTTTTCATCCCCCAATAACTATTTTCTGTTCCAACTGTAGCTTTTGAATTGTCTTCAACTGCCATGTAAAATACACCACAGAAGTCTAGCTTCATACCAATGAGACTATGAGTCACAATCATGAGGAGCTTCTATTCCAAATAGGGCTACAACTAATTCATTAGCTGACTTTGGGCAAAAATGATCCTGGTCACTATCTCTGTTCTCCATCTCCAAATTCAGAAGCAGCTATAAGTCTAGAATCCCACGTCATGGATCTACTCCTTCAAGGAGAGCACCATCCTTTCTAGAAACAAAAGAATTGATGAAAGTTGAATGGTATCACAGAAATTGCATCATAAGGGTCCAATTTCACCTTATTTAATAGTATTTATTTATTTGTCAGATTTGTAGGCCATCCAATTCCAAAATTACTCTGGATAAGTTAAAAGAAACAACAGTATACGTACATAAAAAATGTGAGTGAGCAGTAGATTTCCACATCACTTCTCCAACATATCCAGACATGTCTATTAAAGAGCTAGAATGAAAATGCCAAATTCTGCAGCATTGCATAATGGAACAGCCACAGTAGGCCAACTCCCTCCACTAATGCCACTGAACATCACCAAGAATCTAAAAGGAAAGGGACCACTTACTGAATTCAGGATAAACATTCAGTATGGGAGTAGGTATTGAATTTCAGCTGTTAGTTAAGTTGTGGATTGGAATAAAAGAAGATTAATTCAAAGAGGAATTGTCAGGTAAACTTTGGAATGAACTCATAAAATTATGTCAGTGTTGATCCAGATTTGCTTGGGAATAATGGAAGATTTGATGAATTGTGACAAAGTATGAGTTGGAAAGACAGTTGTTGCAATTTTCTTTCATTTCTTATATTTTCTGCCACACTTATATATTAGACTTTGAAAACTGAACCATGTGGTTTTGAGTTAGCAGAGTATTGCCCAAGAAAAGTTGTGCCTATCCACAGAAAGAATATTATGAATAAGCTGGCCATTTGTGCTTGAGTATGCTGTTAGAATTCCCCCAAGTTTTCCAAAATATCTAGATAACATAATACTTCTGAAAAAGAGAGGCATTTTGCAAGCAAATGATTCAAATGCTTCAGATCTATTTCATGCAGAAACAGGAAGGTCCCAACCCACAAATGCTCAGAGACTGGACTAATCGGAAATTAAGTAGAATCACACATGCCAAGTTATGCAACAAAATTTAGTTATTTCTGCACGGTGGCTGAGCATCCTGGAAGGTTGGCAGCTTGGCAGTTCAAAATCCAAGCACCACAGTGGAATGGGGTGAGCTCCTGTTACCTGACCCAGCTCCTGCCAACCTAGCAGTTTGAAAGCATGTAAAAATGCAAATAAATAGGCACTCGCTTTGTTTGAAAGGTAACAGGTTCCATGCACCTTGGCCTATAGTCATACTGGCCACATGACCACAGAAGCATCTTCAGACAAATGCTGGCTCCTTGGCTGTGAATTGGAGATAAGCACTGCCCCTTCGAGTCAGTCATAATTGGCAGGAAAGGCTTTACCATTTTTTATGAATAAGAATGATCCTGAGGTAAAACCAGTGGCCTTACTGATTCTGAATGATATTTTCTAGAGTTGTTAAGCATTTTTTACTGTTCATCCATATGATTTGCTGACTGAGAATTTTGTTCACGCTGATCAGGTTGAGCAGATTTTTAGTGACTTCATGAGCACTGTCTCTATTGTAAATTAGAGAACTGCATCTTCAATTCAAACAGGCCTTTACTTCTCAATCCATGATATTTGGATCCACTTGACCCTTGTCAACTGATACTTCTGATTTCACCTCGGGAACTGTAGCTTTACAATTTAGTCTAGAGACTGAGAGTAACTTCCTCCCCTATGCATGTGTTCAGGCAGTTCATCCCAGCAAAAGAAAAAAAAACCTTATGTTTTTAACAAGGGGGTTTTGCTGCTAAAGAAATGGATCACAAGTGGCACCAACTTCTTGAAGGTGTGGAGTATTATTAAAAAATGAATGTTTTGGAACATCTACAAATTTATTATAGGTGTATGTAGGGACAGGTCAGGTGATTCCCCCATTTTAATTTTCACATTTCTTATACTCCTAGTTCTGCAAAGCAAAAGGGTGATACTTAGCAAGTAAGCCAGAATATTTTCTATTCTTAAATCTCCTCCAACCTTGGCTTCCCACTGACATCTGTCCTGTCCTGTGAGACTCTGGTGTCAGCAGAGAGACTTATTTCCTAACTTATCAAACCACACTAAGTAATAGCAGGAGTCATAAGCGTGAGTCTGGAGAGATGATCTGCAGAGGAACTTTTTTTAAATCTTTTTTCTTGACAATGGGGACAGCTGAACTACAGTGACCAATTATATATCCTTCCTTTCTTGAGGAAATTATTGCAGCTGTACCATGACATTTGGGTATTTCAGAGTATTTAAAACCACCCATTTTCTTCTCTATGACTTTTGGTGGTCTTATGTCAAACCCTGTTTCTATTTATCATACCTGGCACCATGCCAAACCTCTTATCAGCAAACCATCTGGATTATTGCATCCTCTCCCTACTCCACAGGGGCCTTGGGATACAATTTCCTTGGACTTCTAATTGACCACCACATGTCAAAAGTCTGGATGAAATTTTAATGATAAGTTTATTTCTTTTGTCCCTCCAGTGAGGCACCAACTTGCTGTGGTTGTGGGGCTTGTGTGCTCTGAAGAAGATGAAAGCTATGCCAGAAGTTCAACCATACTGGACAGATCTCATTAGAGGAACCAGACAAAGAGTGTCTCCCTCCCATAAAAATATGAGATGTAATTTACAGAAATCCATACTGGCTCAGTCATCGCACAGGTTAACAAAGACCACCCTAAATGTTGTGGGGGTCCCTGGACATCTGGTAAAAAATGAGTTACAGGACTCCACTGGAGAAGGAAATGGCAACTCACTCCAGTATCCTTGCCAAGAAAACCCCATGAACAGTAACAGGTTCATTTAGTAAAAGGCTAAACAATAGGACACCAAAAGCTGAGCCTCTTGGATCAGAAGGAATTACAAATAGAACCAGAAAGAGTGAAATGGCTGGGCCAAAAGGAAGTTTAGTTATGGATGTGATTGAAGGTGAAAGGGAAGTCCAGAGCTGTAAAGAACAATATTGCACAGGAGTATGGAATGTAAAGTTCTATGAATCAAGGTAAGTGGGATGTGGTCCAACATGAGATAGCAAGAATGAACATTGACATCTTGGATATCAGTAAACTAAAAAAGATAGGAATGGGTGAATTTATTACAGATGACCACTATTTCTATTACTGTGGACAAGAATCCCTAAGAAGAAACAAGAATCCCTTAACTATCATAGTCAATAAAAGAGTGGGAAAAGCAGTACTGGGATACTATCTCCAAAATGACAGAATGATCTTTGTTTGAATCCAAGGCAAACCCTTCAACTTCACAGTAATCCAAGTCTATGTCTAGTCCACTGATGCCGAAGAGGCTGAAATTGACTAGTTCTATGAAGGCCTGCAACACCTTATAGAGCTCACACCAAAAAAAGATGTCCTTTTCATCATAGAATGCTAAAGTAGGAAGCCAAAAGTTAACCAGAATAAAAGGCAAGTTTGGTTTTCAAGTACAAAATGAAGCAGGGTAAAGGCTAACAGAATTTTGTCAAGAGAACAAGCTGATCATAACAAATACACTTTTCCAACAACCAAGAAGCGACTCTACACATGGACATCACCAGATGGTCAATTCCGAAATCAGATTGATTTTATTCTTTGCAGCCAAAGATAGGGAAAATCTATACATTCAGTCAAAGCAAGACCTGGAGCTGACTGTGGCTCACATCATGAGCTTATTCCAAAATAAATGCAAAAAAGCAAAGTGGCTGTCTGATGATCTCTACAAATAGCTGAAGAAAGAAGGAAAGCAAAAGGCAAGAGAGAAAGGGAAAGATACATACAACTGAATGCAGATATCCAGAGAATAGCAAGGAGAGATAAGAAAACCTTCTTATATGAACAATGCATAGAAATAAAGGAAAACAATAGACTGGGAAAGACTAGACAGCTCTTCAAGAAAACTGGAGATGTCAAGGGAACATTTTGTGCAAAAAATGGGCATTATAAAGGATGAAAATGGAAGGGACCTAACAGAAGCAGAAGAGATTAAAAAGAGGTGCCAGTAATACACAGAAGATGTAAAAAAGAAATATCTAAGTGTTCCTGCTAACCACAATGGTGTGGTCACTGACTTAGAGATGGATCTCCTTGAGTGTGAAGTCAAGTGGGCTTCAGGAAACATTACTAACAACAAAGCTAGCAGAGGCGACAGTATTCCAACTGAACTAATTAAAATCCTAAACAATGATGCTGTGAAAGTGCTGCACTCAATATGCCAGCAAATTTGGAAAACTCAACCACGGACACAGACTGAAACATGTCAGTTTACGTTCCAAAGAAGGGCAATGCCAGAGAATGTTTAAACTACCATACATTTGCATTCATTTCACATGCTAACAAGATTATTGTCAAAATACTACAAGCTAGCCTTCAGCAGTGTGTGAACAAGAACTACCAGAAGTACAAACTGGGCTTCAAAGAGGCAGAGGAACAAGAGATCAAATTGCCAACATTCAATGGATCATGGAGAAAGGAAGGGATTTCCAGAAAAACATCTAGTTTTGCTTCATTGACTATGCTAAAGCCTTTGATTGTGTAGATCACAACAAACTCTGGCAAATTCTTAAGGGATTGGAATACAAGACTACTTTACCTGTCTCCTGAGAAATCTGTATGCTGGTCAAGAAGCAACAGTTAGAACTAGACATGGAACAACAGATTGGTTCAAAGTTGGGAAAGAAGTATGACACGGCTGTATACTGTTACCCTGCATATTTAACTTATATGTAGAGTGCATCATGCAATGTGCTGGGCTGGGTGAATCACCAGCTGGAATTAGGATTGCCAGGTGAAATATCAACAACCTCTGATATGCAAACGATACCACTCTCATGGCAGAAAGTGAAGAGGAGCGAA
>JANHZU010002834.1:74815-87272 GCA_032468055.1 Acrochordus granulatus | reverse complement strand
GAGTGGATGGAGAAGAGTGTCAGGAGTGATCTGTGATAGAAAGGTATCTGCAAGAGTGAAAGAGAAGATCTACAAGACAGTGTGAGATGCTATGGCAATGCTGATGGCCTGAAACAGTGGCCCTGACAAAAAAACAAGAGGCAGAGCTAGAGGTGGCAGAGATGAAGATTCTGCGATGTTCATTGGGTGTGACAAAGTTGGACAAGATTAGAAATGTGTATATTAGAGGGACAGCACAGGTAGGAAGTTTGGCGATAAAGTGAGAGAAGCGAGACTTAGATGGCTTGAGCGTGTGTTGCAGAAAGATGAAGAGTATGTTGGGAAGAAGTTGGTGAGGATGGAGCTACCGGGCAGAAGGAGAAGAGGAAGGCCCAGGAGGAGGTACATGGATGCTGCGAGAGAGGATATGCAGGAGGTTGGTGTGACTGAGGAGGCTGAAGACCGAGGAAGATGGAAACAGAAGATTCGCTGTGGCAACCCCTGACGGGAGCAGCCAGAAGAAAGTCTTTAGAAAAAGATTGGCTCTGTGATATAGTTGAAACAACTTAAGAGCTGTATATGCTTACAACTGTGGAGATGACAGTGGATTTTAGGAAATCCTCATATTTCACCCCTTCTTACCATACTCAGCAACATGGTATCAGCAGTATAGCCCTTCAAGTTTCTGGGCTATATAATCTCCCAAGGCTTGAAATGGATTGCTAACATTAGCACCATTATTAAGAAGACACATCAGAGGATGTACTTTCCTCATCAGCTCAAAAAGTTCAACGTGCCTCTCGAGCTGCTCATACAGTTTTACAGAGGAATCGTTGAGTCTGTCCTTTGTACATCTGTAACTGTCTGGTCGGTGCTGCTACCATGCAGGACAGGTACAGACTCCAATGAACAGTCAGGGCTGTAGAAAGAATAATTGCAGCTAGCCTGCCTTCCATAGAGGATCTGTATACTGAGAGAATCAAGAGAAGATATCTGCAGATTCTCTCACCTTGGACATAATTTGTTTGAACCTTCCCTTTGGATGGTGCTATAAGGTGGCCTGAGTTCAAGATCCGGTGTTGCCATGCAGCAGATGTGAGCTCCTGCTGTTCCGCCTTAGCTCCCGCCCACTTAGTGGTTCGAAAGCATGCAAATGCAAGTAGATAAATAGGTACTGCCTCTTCCGGCGGGAAAGGTAACAGTGTCCATGCACCTTTGGTGTCTAGTCATGCTGGCCACATGACCACGGAAGTGTCCTTGGACGAACACTGGCTCTTTGGCTTGGAAATGGGGATGAGCACTGCATCCTAAAGTCAGTCACAACTGGTAGGATAACCTTTACTTTTTTTATAAGGTACTGCATACCAAAAAAATCAGACACAGGGACAGTTTTTCTCCTGTGCCATCATTCAGCTGAATACGTGATCAATACATAAAGCTCTGTTGTGCATGGTACATCTCTATAAAAAGGGCCTGTTCCTATGAGTTCTTATATGTTTATGTAAGTTACTACAGCAAACTATCCATCTACTGTATTTTTATTACTATACATACACAGATAAATACAATGTTTCAGAGACATGTGTTCTACATCAATAAATTCACAAGCTCACAGTGATGCACATTTATTCTTTACAAATTGTACAAAAATCACTTAATGTTACCCAGCTAACAAATGTAAACAGCATCAAATACTTGGGAAGCATCACCTCAAGTGATAGGTTTTTGTACAGCTACATACTAAAGTGCTCAATCAACACAACATCTGTATCTTCACAAAATTGAAAGTCTACCAAGCTTTGGTTATTCTTCCTCCTATATAGATGTGAGTCCTTAACTCTGTACCAAAGACACATCCAACAACTGGAGAAAATTCACACGCATGCTTTCCACTGCATCCTCAACATTTGTTGGTTGTCTCCAACCTGGACGTCTGATCGTTTGGAGTCCACCAGCACTGAATCCCAGATTATCAGAGCTCAGATGGGATGGGTGGGACATGTCACCAGAATGGATGACTGCCATATGCCTCACCAATTGCTCAAAGTCAACAACAAAAGTTTACAAAGATGCTGTGAAAGAAATCCTATGCCACTGTGATATCCAGCTAAGGAAATAAGAAGCTGCAGCTGCTGACAGAAGCTGCTCATGAGCCTTGTCTCATAAGCTTTCACCAGCTTTGAAGACAGGCACAAATAAAAACTGATAGAAAATTGTGAATGATGTTAAAGAATAATACCCACAGTTACTACAACAATGGACTTCCAGTGCCACATAGTGCTAAACTCTGCACTTCCAAGCTGGGACTGCAGAGCTACCTCTCTGTCCACAGTTGAACTGCACAATGGCATGTCTTTTTTGAACCCAAAGGACTTATATAGATACACATATATACATACATAGATAATTCATTGTTTCAAAGACATATTCTGATCAATACATTTACAGGCTTACAGTGATGCACAATTATTATTTACAAATTGTAGATTTCCTATCTAAAACATATGTAAATGTATTAAATAGCACAGAAAACCTAAGATAAATACTACCATTAATTTGTGTTAACTCAGTAAATATGTCATAAAACTGACCTCAAAAAAGGAAACATTTTGATACAAAATGCGTTGAAATAAAATACATATAGGCAGACAGAATAACACTCCTATACTGTACATTAAATCTTCAAAGTTTCACTGTATTTTATAACTATCTATTAAAACATTTGGTATACAATTAAAATAGCAACAATAAATAAGCTAATTAAAACAACAAAATGTAAACATAATTAAGTGATAAAATATTAATCAAAAAGCATAACAGTAAAATGACAAAGATGGAAAAGTAAATCACTATTTTTTTCAGGCAATGACATGCCTTTGTTACGTTCAAGGAAAGACATTAGAGAATATTCCTTATAATGGAATACTATTCCTTAAAACTGGGGAATGGCTACAAACACGCACCTTCTGGCTTTGAGCTTCCTCACATGATAGTGGGAAGCAATCAGTACCCTTCCCTATAATGATGGGTTAGTTATAGGATGGGTTGATTATACTGAGAAATTGGTGAAAAAACATCCTGGAAGAATACAGTAACAAACATCTTTCATACTGCTGCCAAAAAAGATCCACGGACTTGTCTGGATTTACCAGGAGTTTATCTTAAGTGGTATGTTTTCATCAGGGAAATATATTTAAATTATATTATTTTTATTTCAAATTATAAAATTATGAAGTTAAAGTATACCATTCAATACACTGTGTGAAGCATTCAAAATTTACAATGGATGAGAATATGTACAGAAGCATCCTTCTAAATTATTAAAGCAGCTATATCATTTGCAAGGGTCCTGCAGATGTTCTAGAAGCTGCTAAATAATGTTTTTGCAAAATTTCAATAAAAAATACTAGCTTAGCATCACACGTGGAAACAATTCCTGGGTGCCTGAAATATTTTATATGTAAGCCCAGTCCTCTCTGGATCTTGGTTATTAAGTAAAACAATAAAAACCTCCAAATGTTTTGGCAACAATCATACAGTCTCATGACCCATCTTGATTGGGGCTAACAACGGATTAACTTCTCCAGAATCAAGACACAATATGAAATGCCTCTTGGAAGAGACCTTAAGATAAAATCTCCCTTAACTCAAACTTAGATTTTGGTGACTTATGTCCATGTAATTTTCTTGGCACCTATTAAGAAATACTCTGCTTTGTCTACTTCTGAAATGTTTGACTTAAACTTCTAAATGCTGAGTTGAGAACTATAAATTTAATCAAAAATTTAATCTGATTAAATTTAGATTTAATCAAGGAATCTCCTGTATACTGACATATATAATATATATGGAGGTCAGGCTAAGAGAACTTTGGTTTGGAACCTAATAGGGATACTATTCAGATCTGGTGTCTGACCTTAATTTGTACACTATAGAACTCCATACAGAAAGTTATTGTCTAACATATTCAACTTCCTGATTATGTTTTAATTTTATTTGCTTTTAATTTTCAGGAATCCATCCAGATGGTTGTTAGATGAACTCAGTGGGGTTTCTTTGGGCTGATTCTGATGTGTCTTACTGCATATTATAGTCCCTACTATTTCATACAAATAAGCATTTCTCTGAAAATATGCCTCCACATTAAAATTATGATGGCAATAAGGATGCTACCCCATTACTAGTTCCTGTAATATATGGAAGAAAAGAGATGCTAATATATTTGTGCTATATTTTTTCCTTTGCTATTCTTGCTACTTCCCATGTAGGAACAGCAGTTATTGTAATGATTATGCCAGTTCTAATTTGAGAGTTCCCTTGCTTGAAGCTGAAGTCTGAGTTTTATTGTAACTTAGAACAAGTTTTCACATGTTAAGTAGAATTACTAAATAATATATCTTGCCTTTAGAATGTGACAGAACCAGATGTGCCTAGTACGTGTCTTAAATCTATGTATAATCAAATGAAAGAAGGAAAAAAATGTTCAGTCATCTCAACAATAACTATTTCATTAGGTGATGAACCAACTACAATTCAACATTATTCATTAAAACACTTTTCATGCAGTAAAATATTGCTTTTTCAAAAAATCCTTTATTATTCACAATATCGTTCAGATAATGGTTCAATGTCATTAAGCAATATAAAACATATCAAATTAGATTTGCAAAGCTTTCAGAAACCTATTGTGGCCTAGGGCATGTAGAATATGCCTGGAAAAAGGTAGGCATTCTTGCATATATTTGGAGATATATTGGCTATACAATGCTCATATTCTTCATTGTGTAGTATATAGTTTTCAAACCTAAGCTAGCTGAGAAACCCAAGAAAAGTTCATAGGTAGCAAGGCAAAGGATTATTAAAACTGCTATATGTGTAAATCTTTATCCACAAAGTAGGCTTTATTCTTGCTAGTAAGCAACTAGGATCAATCAGTTGTGTTCTTTGGCTTTAATTAACTTGCACCATCTTCAGTTAGGGACTAGTGTTCTGTGATAATGAAATCTGTATGGAGTAGGAATCCTTGTTGATTAAATCAATATAGCTTTTGAGCTCTTAATTAGCATTAAACCATGTAATCCAAAATAGTCCAGTAGAGAAAGTTTTAATACCTATCTTAGCTAAGAAACCCCTTTGGCAAAACTATAATCGGCTAGGTTCAGCCAGTATGTAACATATATGGAATCATAGAATGTAAGGTGGGAAGGAATTTAGATAACAGGAGTTCACTAAAGCATGCCCAGCCGACAGCTATCCAACCTGCTTAAATACCTTCATTGAAGGAGATTACTTTCACTTCCCAATGCAATTTGTTCCATTATTGGTCAAGTTTACTCTTAGGAAATTCCTTATGTCCAATTGAAATCCACTTTCTTGTAATTTAAACCCAATGTATTCCATTTTTCATATGACAGAGGTTCAAATACCTATCAAGTTGCCTTACAGATTTCTCTTTTCCAAGTTAAACATACCCAATGATTTTAACAATGTCACACAAATTTTTTCCCTCAGGTCCCATATCATCGTTTGCTGTCCTTGAACATTCTTCAGTGTGTCATTGTCCCATAATCTAGAAGAAAACAGCTTTTCTTGATCTGAAACCATACTTTTATTGATGCAGCCTAGATTTGCATTAATCTCAAAAACAACAAAAAGATCTTGGTTCAAATCCAAGGCAAACCACTCAGTCTCACAGTAATCCAAGTCTAGGCCCAACCACTGATGCCAAAGAGGCTGAAGTTGATTGGTTCTATGAAGGCCTACAACTTCTTCTAGAAGTAACACCAAAAAAGATGTACTTTTCATCATAGGGGATTGATGTTAAAGTAGGAAGATAAAAGATAACTAGAATAACAGGCAGATTTGGCCTTGGAGTACAAATGAAGCAGGGCAAAGGCTAACAGAATTTTGTCAAGAGAACAAGCTGATCATAACAAATACACTTTTCCAACAACTCAAGAGGCGACTGTATACATGGACTTCACCAGATGGTCAATACCGAAATCAGACTGATTGTATTCTTTGCAGCCAAAGATGAAGAAGCTCTATACAGTCAATAAAATAAGACCTGGAGATAACTGTGGCTCAGATCATGAGCTTCTTTTTGAAAAATTCAGGCTTAAATAGAAGAAAGTAGGGAAAACCACAAGGTTATTCGGGTATGATCTCAATATCCCTTGATATTGAGAAATAGATTTAAGGGATTAGATCTGGTAGACAGAATGCCTGATGAACTATGAATGGAGGTGCATAACATTTTAGAAGAGGTAGTTCCTAAAACCATCCCAAAGAAAAATAAATGCAAGAAAGCAAAATGGCTGGCTGATGAGGCTTTACAAATAGCTGAAGAAAGAAGGAAAGAGAAAGGCAAGGGAGAAAGAGAAGGACATACCCAACTGAATACAGATTTCCAGAAAAGAGCAAGAAGAGATAAGAAGGCCATTTAAATGAACAGTGCAAAGATGTAGAGGAAAACAATGGAATGGGAAAGACCCGAGATCTGTTTTAGAAATTTGGCGATATCAAGGAAATGTTTTGTGCAAAGATAGGCCTGATAAAGGACAAAAATGGAAGGGAGCTTAAGTAGAAGAGATTAAGAAGAGGTGGCAGGAATACACAGAAGTCTATACAAGAAAGATCTAAAAGTTTCTGAACAACGGTGGGGTTGCTGACTAAGAGCCAGACATCCTGGAGTGTGAAGTCAAGCGGGCCTTAGGAAACATTACTAAAAACAAAGCTAGTGGATGTGATGGTATTCCAGCTGAACTATTTAAAATCCTAAAAGATGATACTGTGAAAGTGCTGCACTCAATATGACAGCAAATTTGGAAAACTCAACAGTGGCCGCAGGATTGGAAAAGGTCAGTTTATGTTCCAATCCCAAAGAAGGGCAATGCCAAAGTATGTTCAAACTACTGTCCAATTGCACTTATTTCACATGCTAGCAAGGTTATGCTCAAAATACTACAAGCTAGGCTTCAGCAGTATGTGAACTGAGAACTACCAGATGTACAAGCTGGGTTTTAGAGAGGCAGAGGAACTAGAGATCAAATTGCCAACATTCACTGGATCATGAAAAAAGCAAGGGAGTTCCAGAAAAACATCTATTTCTGCTTCATTGACTATGCTGAAGCCTTTGATCTCATGTGGATCACAACAAATTGACATATTCTTATAGAGGTGGACATACCAAACCACCTTACCTGTCTCCTGAGAAACCTGTGTTCTGGTCAAGAAGCAACAGAATAGAACTGGACATGGAACAATAAATTGGGAAAGACTGACAAGGCTGTATATTATCACGCTGCTTATTTAACAGAATAGATCATGCAAAGTGTCAGGCTAGATGAATCACAATCTGGAATTACGATCACTGGGGGAAATATCAATATCAAATTATTTGATAATTGATAATCAAATACTGTATCAAATATCTCAGATATGCAGATGATATTAATCTAATGGCAGAAAGTGAAGAGGAACTAAGGAGCCTCTTGATTAGTGTTAAATAGGAGAGTGCAAAAGCTGGCTTGAAACTCAACATTAAAAAAACAAGATTATGGCAACTGGTCCTATCACTTTCTGGCAAATAGAAGGAGTTTAAATGGAAGCAGTGACGAGATTTTATCTTCTTGGGCTCCAAGATCACAACAGATGGTGACTGCAGCCATGACATTAAAAGATGTTTGCTCCTTTGGAGGAAAGCTATGGCAACTCTAGACAGCATATTAAAAAGCAGAGACATCACCTTGCTGACAAAGGTCCACATAGTCAAGGCTATGGTTTTCCCAGTACTAATGTAAGGCTGTGAGAGTTGGACCATAAGGAAGGCTGAGCACTGAAGAACTAATGCCTTCAAATTGTGGTGCTCTTGAGAGTCCCCTGGACTGTAAGGAGATCAAACCAGTCAACCCTACAGGAAATCATCCCTGTTTATTGGAAGGACAGATACTGAAGTTGACACTCAAATATTTTGGCCACATGATGTGAAGAGAGGACTCATTGGAGAAAAATATGATACTGGGAAATATTGAAGGCAAAAGGAGAAGGGGACGGCAGAGGATGAGATGATAAGATAGCGTTGTGGATGCAATGGACATGGATTTGGGTGGATCCTGGGAGGATAGAGAAGCCTGGAATGCTCCATCCATGGGGTTGCAAAGAGTCAGACATCACTGAGTGACTGAACAATAACAAAACATCTGGAGAGAAAATTTTTGAAGTCCCCCAATCCACATGTGTAGGTATGATCGGATCAACTCAATACTTACCATTAGCATAAAAACTCACAAAGAGACAGATGAATGTTAAGTTCTTTATTGAGTAAGACCTCCCTACCAGGCCTCATTCTAATTAGAGTAAGGGTTCCTCAAGGACTGCATAAAGGATAATCAGTATAGTGCCAACCAACTGAACTCCTACATATTGGGAACCCTTCAAAGATAACATTAAGACACTTAATGTCTTACTGAATTAAAGTAAAACTACCTTTAACTTCATTCAAATGTTAAGAAATTGCAATATTTTTGTGTATTTAGGATCATTAAAGTGGTGACCAAATCAAGTACATGAGATTCACCTACCATACTCTTGACCAATTCTAACCTGTCAGTCCCAATGGAAACTGGTCTCTTATGCCCACTCAAGAAACAGATACCAACAATTTTTAACTTTTTCTATCACCAAGGGACACAAAGACATCTAAGAGTATCCAAATTTGAGGCTCACACCTATAGAGTAACTATTTGGCAGATGCTGTCTAAAATTTGCCAAAAATTGTAATTATTCATTTAAGACAATTGAAGAATTTACAGCAGAAATGGCTGTCAATCCCTACTGTCTTTTCAAGTTCTTCTTGCTAAGCTAGACAAGGGCTTCTTCAAGTGTTCCAAAGCATGAATAAGGGATGAAATGTATAGGCAATAAAGTCTGTATCTTGGCAGTGTTCTACATATCTCTCAAATGTACTTCTTTGGATCCCTTTCTATGTTGAGCAAGGAGTTTGAAGGGAATTAAGCATGAACAGAATGCCATGCAGCCATTGTATGGGAGGGGAGAGAGAGAGACTTGTCAGACATTTCTCTTCAGAAGATCCCCCACTATGTGCCAACCCACTGCTCAATCCTTCATCTTAAGGAAAAAATAATGGATGCATATATTCTGATAGCAAATAGGCTGAGTGTGTTGTATTCCTAGATAAATCCCTTTTCATGGTTTGAAATAAGTGCTACTAGGTGCACACTTTCAAAAGTTTAAACCTTTTGAGTCCAGTTTATACATGAAAATTATTTTGCTAATATACCTGTTCTGTAAATGACATTTTCCATTTAAAATTCAGGACACCTCAGACTAAAAGACAGATTCAGCACAAATATACTTGCCTTTTTTGAACCCCACAGAAGGGTATCTCTCTCTGATCCCATGCTTACTTTGGAGTTCCTTGGAGAGCTGAAAGATGTCCCATTGTTTAAAGAACTGTTTCCACAGCTAAGTGTGAGGTCAGAAAAATAGCTTGTCTTTTTCAGTCTCAAGAGAAAGACAGGGGGTTTTGCCAGAATAAGCATGCTTGCCAAGTACAAGCAAAATTGGACGTTCCTGCCAATTCATTTGGGATTTTATCTATACTGTTCATAAATGTGAATGACCTAATAAGTACTGCCCCTCTTTTAAAATTTCAATTACAGATCCCAGCTGGAAATATATCTTCTCCTGATACCATTCCTTTTCAGATTTAACTTACTCTTAAAACAGATCAAACACATAACTTACCCAGCTCACAGCTGAGCAAATGAATATTAATTCAATTTAAAAACCAGGTTCTGCTATTAATTTTCCTGGCAAAGTTGTCGTTGAAGCAGTTCACACGTCAATGAAAACATATTCTCCTGAAAATGAAATGAAATTAAAATGAAACCTTAACCCTAAGTTTAGTAAAATTGTTCTCAAATATAGTAATTTAAGCAGAACTAATTCTATAAACATCAATTTAAAAAAAAAATGTAATTGTTAGGAGCCCTGTACACACTCCAAAATAATTTCAAATAAATACTTTGGAACTTACTTGCACCTCTTGATTCATTTAGAAACAGCCTGCCTTTTTCCCCATATGAGTCTATAAAAAGATATGACAGCATTAAGATGTTAACTCATTAATGTGAGATAATCTTAAAACAGCTGCATTTTTTTTCAGTCACAGAAACCTAAGAAAAAACTAGACTGCTTTAACAAATAGCACAGATGTGCTATAGTTTTGTAAGGGCTGAAGTACTTTTTCCAATACATTTCTGAAGCATGCATACCTCTGAGTATCAAGCTGCATTGATAATTATGATATCGCTTTTCCCAGAAGATAAGAAAAAGTGAGATACAATAAAGGATATTGAAAAGGAACAGCAAAACTGCAAAGTTGTTCTTCCTCTTCACTGACTGACATTTGGGGTAACCTCCTATTGTCCCCAGTTTTGCTATACTGTATCTCAGCCTACCCAAGGGACATATATTTTAAAAAGCTTTTTTCAGATGCTAATGATGAAAAATATAAGAACACTTAATATGCATAGGACTAAAGCATCAAAGCAGCATTTTTGGCAATCATCTGAATCAATACATAATCTTAGATTATAAAAAGAAAACATAAAACTGATAAGCACATAAAATATTGGTATAGCTTGTCTGGTAGTGTAATGTATAATGCTACTTCTGTCTATATTTTTATATATTTCAAAGGAGAACACATTTTAAATAACTTTGTAGAAGCAAAAACATCTATTCTTTGTAAAAACAAAAAACTGTGAAAATGTAAGGTAATAGTCAATTATAGAGCAACTGGCTGTTCGACATAGTGGTTAGGCATCAGGCTAGATACCCAGGAGACTATAAATTCTAATCCTGCCATAGAAGTTTTGCACTGAGCTGGGGTTGGATTTGATGACTAAATGGTTCTTCCAACTATTATAGAGATCTATGCTATCTCTGAATAATGAAGAATACAGGTAGTCTTGTTCAGCAACTGTTTGAAGTTGTGACAGCGCTGAACAAATGGTACTCAGGATGGCTCTTCATAGTTCTGGCTGTTGCAGGGTCCCCAGAGACACATGACTGTGATCCAAGTGCTTGGCTTGAGTTATGAAATCTTAGTGAGTTGCAGTTATGTGACTGTACTTTCCAACATTCCCTGCCAGCTTCCCACAAGCAAAGTCATGGAGAAGCTGATAGGAAGTAAGGGTCACATGAGGTCTTCCCTTAACAATGTGCATGATCCTTAATATGGCAATCAGGGCTGCCAGAATTGCTTTTGTTAAGTGACATGGTCATGTGATATCACACTTTGTCAATTCACTGCTTAGCAAGAACAATTCCAGTCCCAACTGTTGTCATAAGCCAAGTACTATATGTGGCAACAGCACGAATACTCTTCAGTTACAAATTATTAAAAGATCTTCCTGTTTAGTGAATACATTGTGTTTACATATTCCTCCCATTTAAAAATTGCACTGAACAGTGTCTCATTACTGATGATCCACCTAGGTGATTTCCCCCTCTCCAGATTTGTTCTGTGCAGACTGAGCAGCTGGAGTGGGAGGGAAGAAAGCCTTAGCAGCCAATCCCTTCCAGACTTTGAACTATAGTGATATACCCAAGAATTACAGTATACTATCAGTCTGTCTGTTTAAATGTAAAGGGTGCTTTTCTTCAAGAGAAAACCAATAATCCACTCCTGTCCACAACAAAGAGTGGGTGAAACAGTGGAGTTCATACTCAACTTCATTTGAGAAGTGGGGGGGAAGCAGTCAGCCAAATATCTCTATTACACCCTTCTTCCACAATTATCCTTCAAAGGTTTCAATTAGCATAAATTAGCAAAATAGTCAGCTCAAGGCCAAATGGGTTTTACTTTATCTTTTCTACTTATTTTTTTCAGAGATTTGGGGTGTTGTCCAGATTGGCATATTAATTGGGTATTATGGGAGCTGTAGTTCAACACAGTAGAAGTACACCATGTTGGGGAAGGCTTCCCTTTGCAATGACCTTTTTCAAAGATAAGATAATTTTAATTATCACAGACTTCTCCTTGGCTTTTGATACCATCTACTTGGTTTCTTTCTGAATAAGCTGTCCAGGTTGAGTGTAATAATCATTCCTTGGCAATGGTTCCCATACTGCTTAAATTCTATTTTTAGAAAAGGATGCTGGAAGACCTCAGATGATTACTTAATCTGTTAGGAATCAGATATTACAATTCTGTTGCTTCTTCCATTTATCAATTTTAAAAACTGTTGGGAGGCTCAACTACAGATTTGGTATGAGGTATCAATTATTTTTTGCAACCAGTACTTTAATGTGCCCCCAGTGAGGCACCACCTTGCTGTGGTTGAGAGGCTTGCATGCTCCGAAGAAGATAACTATGCCAGAGGTTCAACCATACTGGACAGGTCTCATCAGAGGAGCCAGATGAAGAGTGTCTCCCACCTATAAAAAT
>JANHZU010002834.1:53663-65360 GCA_032468055.1 Acrochordus granulatus | reverse complement strand
AGAAATGATTGTCCCTAACATCTGAAACAAGTAACCATAATTAACACACGATATAAAGCAGAAATAGAACAAACTAATCAGCACTTACGAATCTGCTTCTGAGGCTGCTGCTAGGCTGGCTGCTGTCTGGCACCCCCTGCTGGTGCAGAGGATCTGCTGCCATTGTGGCAAAACTGCCTTTTCCCTCAGCAACACCCCTTTCCAGGCGTCGTGGGCAGTTTGAAAATGTTTCTTGCCTCCATACTATGAGGGGAGAAGCGACGAGAGGGAATTTCTGCTTTATTTTGGGCAAGAGCAAGGACAATTTCTGCTTTATTTTGTGTGTGTGCGCGTGCGCTTTGAGAATATCCTGGCTGGGGTGAGGGAGACGAGAAAGAGGAGAGGACGGGGAGGGGACTTCTTGGAGGGAGAATCTGAAGTCTTGGGAGTTCCATCTCTTGAAAGTCTTTCACTTAATTTATGCTGTTTATGCAGCGAGAGTGGAGGGCTCCATTGTGAGATTTATTTAATTTATATGATTTCCCACGTGAGCTCATTGTGTGGTGCTCATTGCGATCAGGAACACTGACCTGCCATATATTCTGGCAAGGTCAGTCACACGCACAGCAATGGAGTAAGCCATGCGGCAGCGTAGGCAAAACGCATGCACGGTGCCACCTGTACGGCAATGGAGTAAGCCACACATTTCCTGAACGAGAAATACAGAGCGCACTGACTGATGATGCGCAAGGTATTCACACAAAGTTTTCTCGTCTTGTGAGTTGCAGCTCGTCTAGTGGAATAAATGTTATTTTTTCCCCTTGTCTTATGAATTTCACATCTTGTGAGTTACTCATCTTGTAAGGTACCACTGTATTTTATTCCTGAAATCTTCCCGATCCGACAGGGGGCACCAGACAGCAGCCAGCCTAGCAGCAGCTGAGGCCAGAACCTGCCTCGAAGCAGATCCATAAGTGCTGGTTAGTTTGTTCTCTTTCTGCTTTATATTGTGTGTTAATCATTGTTATTTCAATTATTAGGGACAATCATTTCTACATAAAATTCCATTGAAAATGATTTTTTTCTGTATATTTTTGGGGGCATGGAATGGATCATCCAACTTTCCATTGTTTCCTATGGGAAACCTTGTTTTGGTTTAAGAGCACTCTTCTGGAACAGATTAAGCTCGCAGTCGGAGGTTCCACTGTATATCAATTTGATAAACAGTGCTTAGAATGATAATAATCACTTTCAAGGTTATCTACGGGGTGTGGTAAAAAAAATCAAGATGGCAACAAGGTCTTTGTTTTTTAAGCAAATTGCATGTACACTGTGGCTACTGTCTTGTTTTACTATTCCTTGTAGAAACCCCTGATCACTTTTATTCAGAATTCTGGATATCAAATCTTTTAAGCCACCAATTGCAACATTTAGTGGCAGTTCTTATATAATACCTAACTCAACTTCAGCCCATTAATCCTCTCATTTTTATAATAAGATTCTTGCCATCTGTTACCAGAAATATCTACAAACATAAAGAAAAGTGAACTCATGCAAATTAACCTATAGTGAACAACACTTGACAGTAGTCATGAGGGCTATATCCCATATTTGTTGTATGAAATATATGATGGTGCACTTCAGATAATAGATTGAATAAAATAGCTACGAAAAATCCTGACCACATCTATTTGGGGCAATGAAGCCATTTTGCTTATCCTTTTTCTCAAGATTAATATACCATAAATACCTGGTGTCTGAGGATATCATGGAAATGATTATATTTCTCATTATTGAATTCAGCTTTTTCTTAATGGAGTCATGCTGTAAAATGGCAGCATGAAGGAATTTCCTATTTGTTAGCAGAAGATATTAAATATTTTCTACTTTTTAAATTATACTCTAGTAGTTAAGCATTTTAAAAATACACAATAAAAATTAACTTGAATTTTTTTAATGTGCATCATCTTTGTTTACAACAAACATATAGTTCCAATTTATTTTTTAAGGAAACAGGAAAAACAAAATTGGTTTCAGGGGAACTTAACAAACTGAACTTGCATGTGAAATGAAATATAATCCAAAGTCCAAATAATATCTGGACTTTATGAGACAACCATCTTGAGTTTTTGAAGAATACTTCCTTTATCAAACAAATTACTGTCAATGTAGAAAGTTAATATTTGGTGGCTTTCTATTGGTTTAGAAGTATGGGAACATCTGGCATTTTTAAAAAGTGACACAGACAAAGGTTTTCAGATTGTAAGCAATTTGTCATGGAGGGGCAAGGAGAGATTTTTGGGAATGCTCCTTTACTTAACTGTCTCTGTCATTTTTCTTTCATAGGAGATAGGGAAAGACAGGAAAAGGAAAAAGACACTGACATACCAGGACCCACTCAAAGAGAGTGACAGACAGATGTGTGGAGACGTAGACACAAAAAGGGAACAGGATTAAAATCAGACTCAAGAGAGCTGACAGCACTATAGTTTATGAATAAAAATATTCTTATAAACATTCTCCCCTCCAACTTTCAACATAGTTTTAACAAAGAATAAAATTTAAAAGAGAAAAAATATTAGGAAGGGAAAAGTAGGGAGGAAGGGGTGTGAAAAATTAAAAAAGGAACAAAAATACTTCTGATTTTCTTTGATAGTTACAAATGTAAAATACATTAACTTAATTTGTTCTAAAATTCACAATAGTACATAATATCCTTATAATCATAGGCAGTTCTAATTATCAAACCCCAAAACTAAAATGTTTTTTCTTTTGGTTTCAAGCAAAAAGTCCTAGAAACAAAGCTAATCAAAGTCACTTGTTTAATTAGTCAATTTTGCCATTTCTAACTCCATTAGTTTTACCATCCATTCTTCAGTTGTATGAATCTGTTCCTTCCACCTCTTTTGTGCATACAAAAGTCTCATTGTTGTCATCGTACATAGAAAGAGAGTTCCATTTTTTCCCCAAGCTGTTTATCCATCAAACCTAAAACAAAAATCTCTGGTTTCAATTGCACATTTGTTTTAAGAGTTCTCTGAAGTAAAGTACGTAGTAAAGTTCGTACCTGATCCCAGTATTTCTCAGCTTTCTCACATATCTACCAAAGGTGATAAAAAGTACCTTCAGATTGATTACATTTCTCATATATGACACACTCTTATACATCTTTAAGAATTTATCAGGTATTAAAGACCAATGGTACATCATCTTATCAAAATTCTCTTTCAAATTATAATTCAATGTAAATTTAAATTCTTTACTCCATGTATTTTCCCATTGGTCAAGCATTATATCTAGATTTTTTTGCCTGTTTAAATATACATCTTTAACATATTCATCTTTTATTTTCAGTAAGAGTTTATATATCTTAGCAATAACATGTTCATGATTAGTACACAAATCTAATTCAAAATCAGTTTTCTCATTTGTAAAGTCAAAATTCTTATTCCATTTAATTTTTTCTGTCAACCAAGCATAAGAGACTATTAACAAATATAACTGTCCTTTTCCAATTCTTCTCGTTTTAATTTAGGGCCTCCTTCAGAAAAAAGTCAGTAAGTCAGCATAAGTCAGCCAAGTTTGTATAACTATCAAGGCTTCTTGGAGTGATAGCCATAGAAAAATTTTGGGAGACAATCTTGTTCAAGTAACATTTCATTTCAATATGGCAACAAAATGTTTTGAAAATCCATAATAACCTTAACTTTGTCATACCATAAGTAGCCAATCCACCCAGCTATTATAAACATTTTCCTTACATGGATAAAGTATGTATATACAGTATTTGTGAATAACTAGGCTAGTGGGGTTGTAAAGGACAGGAAGCACAGCCATGTTCATGAAATTATGATGAATACTGTATATGTAGAACAACATGAAATAAAAACTTCAACCCTGTGGTTACAGTTGTGCCATTAGTTAGTTCTAACAAAAAAGGGCTCAGCTAAAATTATTCTGATTTGATGTCTATCTCTGAATAGCTTCCTCTGCAAAATAGCATCATTTTATAAAAGGAATGAGATTTTGGAGCTCATTGATATTAATTTTAAATGACACTTTTTGGCAGAATATAGTATTTTTGGCTTTGAATTGCCAATTACTCTTAATGTAAGATAACATTTTGTCTGATTTACGGCTGTAGCTTCTGAGGAAGACAACTGATCAGTTTGTGTTTTCCATTTTTTTTAGTTTGAAAACTGACACTTTAGTCTTTGATTATACACTGAAATTATTTATAGCATTACAATATGCATAGTATCTGTTAACTCAGATCCCATTCATATTATAGCATAAATTTATAAACGTCATGGAACTTTTTATAAGCTTTTAAACAATATATGTTCTCAATCTGCTTTGAAAGAACTAGACAATATGAAGTAGATTAACTGAAAACATTGATCATCTCTTTCTCCCTAATACACAATAAAACCTTTGATGTCACATCATGATGCTTCAAATTACCCACTCTATTTCCCATTGGCAAATAGTGGCTGATGACATGAACCCCATGAATAATATATTTTATGTTAAAAGATTGTGAAATATGATTTGCCAGATGTTTCTGAACTACAACTCTCAATAGCTTCAGTCAGAATGGGCAATAATGATGGATATGGTTGTTATTGTTCAGGAACTAGGTGGTTCTCCACTCTTGTTATTTATTACAACAAGAGACATACCACCACTCTTCTGGTTTTGTTTTGGATTTATGAAGTAAATAAAGGCATTTCCCAACATTTTGAGAAACAAATTGGGCCACACATATTAATCTATTCCACTCTCATATTCAGCCTGAAGATTTAAAAAAGGCTATGTGAGCAGGATCAATTGAATGCAGGATCCCTGCAACTGGAAACCCTGCTATATTCGGGAACTCTGAATGTATGAATATCCATGTATGAAAGAAATGACAGTCCGCATCCCTCAGCTTGAGTGTTGTATCCATGCCAATTTAATGCCTGAACAGCTCTCAGTACATTATGTGCTTTCGCAAGCCATGTATTGTGTTAAATATTTATTCCAAAAGAACTGTAATTTTTTTTCTGAAGTGATTTCTGCCAGTTACATAAAGCATTGCTTTTGATACTGTACATGTGGTTTTTAAAGGAGACATTTAGCAACTGCATAACAGTTGAAATAAATAAAGCTGAGAAGTTAGGTACCAAAACTTCTTTTCCTTTCTATCTTTGTCCTGTCCAATCCCTGATCACCACTTGCCCTTTAGTTTGGAAGATAATGTTTTAATGACCACTAGAAGATTTTGATAGGACCAAGGTAGTTTTCTTCAAGATCCACTTCTTTCCTCTTTAGCATGCACTCCATTCTCCCCCAAAGCCCTAGAGAAATTCTGGCTGCCTCAGAGCACTTTAGCGTGCAGATGAATAGAAACTCTCAGTCTATTACTTTGTTAAGCAGTACAATTTTAGTGATAGAATTTTAAAGATAGCGAGTGAAATGAATGGTTGGTTGGCTTTTTCATCATCGACTTAAACAGCAAACCCTAAACAAAGGCAAAAAAAGAGTAGAAAAACATATGAAATGTAACCTGTTGCCAATATATGTAATGGTTAATGTATTGTAGTTGAGTTCCTCAACCAGTTGCATTAATATTTTTCCTAATGATTTCTAACCAGTGTACATGCAACCTGATAATTATTGCAATTAAACATTTTATAAGCCTAATCAGCTTATCTCCTTTCTCTCTTCAGGCTTTTCCTAACTGATAATTGCATTATATTTTTTTCTTCACTCCAAAGTTTTTAGGGTTGCTGGCCAGTCTTCTCAGACAAAGCATTAGAAAAGGAAAGGAAAAGAAATGCTGTAATTAAATTTCACAGTGACCCACAATGCATTTCCATTAAAAGATAATAAATCTGACATCTGTTCAGGTTCTGCCTGTGCACTTCCTATAATCTGAAATTTTGTGATGTCCCTTGGGATCTCATGTGGAATGTTGAAATCTCACAATATATAATGCAAAACACTAAAAGGTCACAAGATTTAGGATTTTGCAAAATGTAATACATTTCATTTTTTTTTCTTTTTTGGAGGGGAGGGAGACGATCTGCAAATGCCATCTAGAAGTGTCAAGGACATAATCTAAAAGTGATATGGATACCCTGGCAACAAAGGGTACGTACTCTTTCCTCCACAGCAAACTCTTTGTACTTAAGAGTTCTTTTTAATATTCTTTCATACAGTATATTTTTCAGTTATTATGTAGTAGTTTTATGGTCATCATGAGTAACTGACATACAGTGCCTAATTTACATGTCTCTCAACTATTCAGTCCCCAGTTTCCCATGTTGACAGAGAAAGCCTGAACTACAATTTCTATTTACACAGAAGAAGCCTTGCACCAAATGCATTCTCCAGATTTTGCATCTATGCTCTTATTTATTTACAACTCTGAAAGTATGATGTTTGAAATCAACAAAATATAAGAATAAATACAAGTCCCTTGCTTTCCCCCTAAGAATTGCCTTATTAATAATGTCAGATAGATTAAAACAATACAAATACAAATTTTTACATGTCCAATTTCTTGGTTCAGAAAATATGCGGTTCTAAAATGTTACTTCATATTTTTCAGAGTAACTGGGGTTGCCAAATTCTGCCAGGAGATTCTGCTTCTCCTCCAGGAAAATCTCAGATTTTAACTCTGAGCAGACCAGACTATAGTGAAGGGTCCAGAATATGTTCTAAAGCTGTTCTACTGAGAATAATGCTTTCCTTCAATATAACCCAAGAAAATAAAGCAAATTTTCTGCAAGCACAGTAGAGTTAACTACTTGGTGAAAAGTATCCTATGTTCTTATTCCAGGAAGACATAATTGGATCTCAAAGCAGCAGGTAGTGCTTGACTTTGGACTGTAATTGAGTCTGGCAATTATGATTGTAATTGTGATGGTTATAAAATAGGTCACCAAATGACCAGACCCATTTTTACAACCTTTTTTTCAACGGTGGTTAAGCAAATGCCGTGGTCATTAAGTGTACCCATGTTTCACTACGGTTATTTTTTGCCAGTTAACAGAAAAATGTCAATTGTGGTCATGTGAAATGTGGGCCAGTTGCCAGGTGCCCAAAATGTGGTTACATGACTACAGGAGGGGAGCCAGCCATCAGAACTTCAGAACTGAGTTCTGAATTGTAACTTTGAACAATTGCTTAAAAACAGTTGATTATCTATATGCAGAAATACCTGAAAGGCTTTCCATACACATACAAGCATAAAACAGCAGAACATATTGATCAAAATGCAGATCATAGCAGATGATATTGAACCGTTGTTTCTCCCATTTTCCCATGCACCATTGATGCTTATAACACTAACAGAATCAGGCATTAGCCCATAGAATCTGAGTTCAAAAAAATTATGCTGATTGCTACTTTTCAAAATAAAAACACCCTTTTAGAAAGTAATTTGTTATATCAGAAAAAGTATTGCTTCAGTATCAGATTTCTATGGCTTTCATGGCCCAAATGGGATAGGACAACAACAGTTTGAATTATGTACAACATTTATGAATATATTCACTGATAGCTTTCTATCTCCAAAATACTGTTGGGTATATCTGTGTAGAATACATTGGTGTAACTGCATTTTATTCTGGAGTTTGGGGATAACATGAGAGAGAGAAAAAACAGTATGCTGACATAACATAGTTTAGCATACCTTTGACTGCTATATTAACAGCTAAGAATATATTAATCAGTATCATATTCATACAGTCAGATACACTGACAGAGCAAATAGTCACTTAACAGTAGCCTTGAGAAGGCTAGTAAAGGTGCTGTAGGGAAGGATCAGTTTTGCACCAGATGCTTTGAATCACTTTGCAGAATGTCACCACAGCAATATGTCAAAAAGTAGATGGCATCACAAGTTGAACATAACGTGTTTTCATTATGGAGTGGGGATTAAAGAACTTTAATAGCTTTTCTGCTGTTAAAGTAGAAATGGAACTTGAGATATAACTTGTCATAAGAGCAATGGAGGTCTTGTGACTAGACAAAAAATTATTTACCAGCAGCCCAAGAATTATTATGGATTTCAGTAAGATTACATGGATTGTAGGCCAGAACTGCTCATACTAAATTAATAATGGATTTATTTAAGATCCTAAAGTGATTTACATAAAAGATTGGAGTAAAAAAATGTGAAAATACCTTTTGTTCCCTGATTAGGAAAAAGCAGGAAACATTGCTTTCCTGATCAAAAGCGAAATTCCACATAGGAATTATGTAAGTATAATAATATTTTTTAAATTTTAAGTTTAATTTCAAAAACAGCTGGATTTTGGCTTCATAAATTTGTTGTTAAATACCAGTTTGTGATTTGGGGGTATAATTAAAACTGGTGCAAAAAATCACTTCAGACTGTCACGGAGTTGGCAAGAATTTAAAACTGAAACAGCTATTATTTAGGGATAAATCTGATATCTGGAAAGACCAGTGCTTCAAAGGAATTTAGCCAACTGTACATCATTTATTTGACAGAGCCACATGGCAAGGCTGGTTTTAAAAGTTGAAGACAGATTGTTGCTTTAGTTTGTACTTTGAATGAAGTTATCACTGCGACACATTGAAGCACCAAATAGATAAAATATGTTGAGTATAATGATATAGTCAGCAACTTCTGACATTCACTGTAATGCATGCTGAAATAAGATAGGTTAGCATGAATGCTTGTAATAAATGTTATAAGCCTGATGATTAACTGTTTAGTATACTTAATAAATGCCCATGCTTAGTTTTGTCACGTTATTTGGCTGAGTTGGGTGATCTTTGTTAAGGAAAATATTTCAATAACAATTTTGTAGATTGGATACCTTGCATTTTGCTCCAAACCCTTCTGGAGAGCAAGGAAGCATCTTCTTCCTATGAGCCGTGACCAAGGGTAAAAAAATGACTCTTCCCTGACATTCCCAGTAACCATACTGGATCAGAAGTAATTCATGTGAAAGAGGAAGCCCATCCCTTTTTGAAACCCTGATCCTTCTGTTAAACTTTCAATTACTCAAGCAGAGGTTCCCTACATGGCACTTTGTTGTTGACAAAGTTATAGGCATATGTGGTATAGTGGCTTTATACTGACTACCCAAAGACTATAAAACAAATTAATTCATTTATGAAGCATCTCTTTGAATCCCTAAACAATCTGGCCAGTTGTAATTATTTCAAAAACAAAATAACACAATGAAAACAAGGCTTTGTCTGTTTTGGCATCAATTTCTATTAAAATCAGTGCAGATTCAGCAATTAAATTGTGTTATATATTCCTTCCTTTTTGTTTGCTTTATATTTCTTTGAGTTAATATATTTTAACTTTTAAAACACTGAGATAAATACAACCTATTGTGATGTACAGGCAATTTGTCTTGTATTTGAACCTGGAAAGAACTGGGATAAAGGTAAAGGTTACCCTGCCAGTCGTGACCGACTCTAGGGTGCAGTGCTCATCCCCGTTTCCAAGCCGAAGAGCCAGTGTTGTCCTGGGACGTTTCCATGGTCATGTGACCAGCATCACTAGATGCCAAAGGCGAACGGACACTGTTACCTTTCCCGCCGGAAGGGTGGTACCTATATATCTACTCGCATTTGCACGCTTTAGAACTGGATGAAAGGTGAGGTGGAACAGCAGGAGCTCACCCTGCTGCACGGCAATGCCAGGTCTTGAACTCAGGCCGCTGACCTTCCAGCCGACAAGCTGAGCTTTTAACTGCTTGCACCATCGCGCCTCCAAAATTAACTACAAAAGAGGCATACATGACTATAATGGCATTATATGGATTAGCCAAAGGCTATAATATCCATTCAAGGGGTGCGGTGGTGCAAGTGGTTAAGAGCTCGGCTTGCCAGCTGGAAGGTCAGTGGCCTGAGTTTAAGACCTGGTGTTGCTGTGCAGCAGGGTAAGCTCCTGCTGTTCTGCCTCAGTTCTAGTAGATCTAGCAGTTTGAAAGCGTGCAAACGTGGGTAGATAAATAGGTACACCTTACTCTGGTGGGAAAGTTAACAGTGTCAGTGTGCCTTCAGAAACATCCTCAGATGAACTCTAGCTCTTTGGCTTGGAAATGGAGATGAGCACCACACCCTAGAGTCAGTCGTGACTGGCAGGGTAACCTTTACTTTATAATATCCATTCATTCACTCATTCATTCATTCAGGCTTTATAACTATATAGGCTGTCCTATATAGTCTAATACAGTCTGCTGTGGCAAAGGAGATTCCCATGGAATTTTTGTCCAGAGCACTGGCCATGACTTAAAAAAATGATAATCTATGCAAGAAAATTTGGATTATTATTGCTTTTAAAATTTTATGTTTTATACACACAGTGAATGAAAATGATCAGGAAGGGGATCAAAAACATGAAATATATATTTAATATGGGAGTGTATGAGATGCCTAGAGAGGGGCATTTCTTCTGGTGGAGGGGCCTGCTACTTCCAAAGTATTGTCTGGGGTGGAGAATTTTATTGGGCTCCTTTCTATAGATAACCTTTCTATAGATATTGGTGATTCCAATTAATCCCACTGTCATGAAGTGGGGATTTACACATCTGCAACATTGTCTCCAAGGTGAACACCAGAATAAAGTCTGACCAGCCACATGAGTCCTAACTAACCTACTGATTAGTTAGCACAAGACCATGGTACTCACGGTGGCTGTGAATGTTTGAGCTATCTTCAGTCTCAAGTATTACCAGTCAGCTGAGTCCTCTTGCAGTGAGATTCCACAGCTCAGTAAGAGATGCTGCCATGCATCTGGGAGGATAGTATAGCAGTTGCTTGTGACTCTGCCCCAACATTACAAGAAAGACTTCAGATGTATCATATCTACTTGCAAAATAACCTCCTTGCAACTGCTATGTTGCTATTCTGTCCCTTTCCTGGACAGAATTCTATAACTTCCTCCTCCAATGCAGTCAGGTCTCAGCGATATATGCCAGATCTGTCCTCTTGTCCATGAATAGATTATGGACAAAGATATTTTTATTACTTGTACAAACAGATCTGGTATTTGGAAGCATTATTCTTAACCCAAAGGGCTCAGCAAACTGATTGTCTAGTTCCTAAATTGAGACAGGGGGTTAGAAGTAGAGACTGAAATCAAATTTCCAATATTTTCCCCCCTCAAATGTGTTGCTCCTTCCATTTTTACCACCTTTGCAATCAAGTCCTGAATATTCTCTGTCAACATCTGCTGTCAGTTACACAGCTTAACCCAAGAATGATTTCTCTTCTCAATTCCAGCCATATAAAAGCTGGTAACAGGAACATCGGTAACTATGACAGGAAAACTTTGATTTGCAAAATATTTCTTTTAAGATTGTGTTCAGATGATCCTTTTTGAGAAAGATGGAGACATTTTTTAAAACAATGCTTGCAGTTTTACATTTTCTGAAAATGAAAACCTGATTAAAATTGTGGTGACAGGTGGACAAATGGATGTTCTGAACAATATCGATGAAGCTGTTTTCGATTTTATGGTGTTGTACATGAAGATGTGAAGTGGTAGGAGATACAGTGGTGCCTCACAAGATTAATCCATTCCGGAAGAACACTCTTAGCGTGAAATGCTCGTAAAGAGAAACGCAGTTTCCCATAGGAAACAATGGAAAGTCTGATAATTCGTTCCACGCCCCCAAAAATATTCACCAAAAAATCATTTTCAATGGAATTTGATGTAGAAATGATTGTCCCTAACAT
>JANHZU010002834.1:24711-36794 GCA_032468055.1 Acrochordus granulatus | reverse complement strand
TATGGTTGAACCTCTGGCAGAGCTCTCATCTTCTTCAGAGCATGCAAGCCCCCCAACCACAGCAAGGTGGTGCCTCACTGGGGGGGTCCTTTTGTGTAAGAGTGGTATTTTTGTCTATACAAAAATCATTCATGTGAATCTCATCATACAATGCAAAAATTAATATTTTGAACCTTCAAATGGATCAAGCCTTGTGAATGATTATGAATATTGGTACTATTTGTATCTGTTTCTTCCTTCTCCTTTCTCCATATTCTCTTATTAAAATCTATGGCTTTACAATGAATATTGCAATGTTCTGAAGGAAGTTGCACAGTTTATTCTGAAAAGTACCATTTTATTTGACTGAATAACTCATATTCTGAGACTAAGAATCTTTCCTGCAGCCAATACTTATTTTGAATAAAAAAAATAACTTTTAGGCAAGCATTTTTTTCATTTGAGAAAGAAAAAGTAACAATTGCCTCTGACAAAGAGATCTTATACTTGAAGATATGTTAGCTTATCTATTGTGAAAAATTTTGTAGAATGTGTTATTTTGTGATATTCAACACACTCTTATTCTCTCTTTTTCTCTATTAAACTGAATTTGGAATTGGGTACTAGTCATTCTTTGTTTTTTCTTGATTGTATTCATGTCTCTTTTGACTCTTAGGGCTTTTCTGAAACCACTTTTTGCATAAATAATTCAATATATATCCTAAACTCTTATCTCAGCAAAATAGTTTTCATAAGGTAATTATTAATCATCTCCTCTATTTGGAAGACCTTCTTTTCAGTCCCTTGCCTCCATTTTATCTCAAACAGGATGCTTTCATTTAATGTATATTAGTTAATCCTGACCATCCTTACTGTAAATCTATTAATACAATCCAAAATTCCTTTTTAAAAAATCTCCAAAGCACTGGAATATGTTTGGAGGCTGTGATGAATCTAGTTAAGCTTTGAGAAAAAGGTACTAAAATGTCATGAATTTGTTGCATAAATATGTAATTCTTTTCTGATGTGAATTTTTTTTAAATATAAGGCACCTGTTCCTTTGCTTAGTATGTGTCAGCTTCTTAGAAAAAATATTTAGTTCCTAGTAAAATGTATCCTACTAAGAACAATCTCTGTTGATTAAATCACTGTCCAGAATTGACTGCTATTTCTAGCTACAGTTTATACATTAGATTGATCATTCATGCCACTATTTTCTTTACCATGGTTTCTTGACAATTGACTGAGATTACATTCTGTTCATTTTTCAAAAAGCTATATTGGATTATGCATTATGCAAAGACAAGAAGGTGCAGCCAGAGGCTCCAGGGCCAAATGTGGCTTTTGAAAGCCTTGAGTCTCCGAGCTACCTCCCCCCCCAACAATATCACCAAACTGTAATTTCTGATATAGCAGAAGGTAGAATTTCACAATATGTGGAGACCAATCACATAAAGTTTAAATTAGGTAAATGTAAATTAATTCAAAGACATTCAAATTTCATTTGGTCAAAATTTGGTTTAAGAAAAATTTATCTACATAGCTTCTTGCTGGAGTCTTGTCCTGGTTGTGCCACTCAAAGAACAAATATAGCTCTTGGCCTGAAAAAGACAATGTACCCATGTACAGCTGCTTTAAGGAGTTGTTGATGGATGCTATCAGACTCCTCCAGCAGTTTCTGAAACATCTTTTTCTCTTTGAATGTGATGCCCTGCATAGCCCTAGTCTAGGATTAGCAAGTAAAACATTTCCTTATTCCTCTGTTTCTGCTCTGCTTTCTTCTGATTGGAAGACCAGCTTTCCTTCCAACCTACCTCCAACAGGAAGAACAATCGCTTCCATCCGTCTTCTCTTTCTCTTACCATAAGAACAAAAAGTTCAGACTTCTTCTATCAGAATAATTTTTTAAACCAATTTCCCTTTTTTGGACCTTACAGTCCTGTCTCAAGATACTGTATTCCTATTTATGTGCTTGCTCAAATAAATACAAATCCCAATGAATACATCAGAAGATTCAAACCATAGATATCTCAATTTTTCTTTACAACTGCTTTTATTTAAGTTGGGTGAGGCATATGCTTCTGATTCAGATACTTGGAAGGAATTTGACTCTGGTACAGCAGTTTTAGTATACTTGCATGACAACAGTAAATAAAATGATAATATAAACAAGTAAAGAAAATTATGTATTCAGTAGTAAAGTGTGCATCCAAAGTATGCAGCCAGTAGAAAAAGAATACAGTAAAGCATAGAATTAGAACCACGATCTATTGATAAATATGTATATGTCTTAGACAGAACTTCTGGGTTAATTTAGAATTTTTTGCACTTTGTATCCTGTCATTATCAGTCAAGTTTTCAGCTGAATGATGGCATGGGGGAAAAAGTGTTCCTATGTCTGGTTGTTTGGTATGCAATGCCCTACAGCACCATCCAGAGGGAAGAGGTTCAAACAAATTGTGTCCAAGGTGAGAGGGGTCTGCAGATATCTTCTCCGCCCTTCTTTTGACCTTCTCAATATACAGGTCCTCCACAGAGGACAGGCTAGCTGCAATTATTTTTCCAAATCCTGACTGTTTGTTGGAATCTGTACTGGTCTTGCATGGTTCCTCCACTGAACCAGACAGTTATAGATCCCTTTATATAGTCAGCTTTTAATTGTTTTAACTGTACCACAGGGCCAGCTGTTCAACCTCCCTTTTGTATGCATACTCATCCCTATCTCTAACGAGTCCAATGACTGTTGCAAACTTCAGAATTTTGACAGAGGGTCCCCAGAGATTCAGTCATCAGGGAAGAAAGTAATGGAGTAACACAGCACTGAGGAGTGCCAGTACTGATTGTCTGAGTACTGGATGTAATTTTCCCTAGCCTCACCTGTTGCTTCCTGTCTGTCAGAAAGCTGGTTATCCACTTAACAGGTATGGGCAGGCACAGTGAGCTGGGTCAGTTTGTAGTGAAGAATGTCTGGGATAATGGTGTTAAACACTGAGCTAAAGTCCACAACAGGGCCTGTGTGTAGATCCTTGGCAAATCAAGATATTGCAGGATATAATGCAGTGTCATATTGACAGCGTCATCTTCTGACCTGTTTGCCTGATAGGCAAACTGCAGAGGGTTCAACAGTGGATCTGTGATGGCTTTCAGATGGGTCAGCACCAGCCTCTCAAATGTCTTCATGATTACAGAAGTTAAAATGACAAATCTGTAGTCATTCAGCTCACTGATAGAGGCTTTCTTAGGGATGGGGATGATGGTAGAATGTTTAAAGCAAGAAGGACATACCACAGTTAAATCTGTGTGAGGATAGGGACCAATTGTGCAGCACAGGTTTTCAGGCAGGAAGGGATCACGCTGTCTGGGCCAGATGCTTTTCTGATTTTTTGTTTTTGAAGATTTTGTGCATCTTTTTCCAGAATCAACATAGGTGGGAGCTAGGAGAGGTTAAGAACCCAGGAGGAGATGAGAGCCCATGAATGTGGTTGTAGAGGAAATATCTGCTATTAATGTAACTGAGGTGGGGTTGTTAGCAGGAGATAATGGTGGGTGTTTCTCAAATCTGCAATAGAACACATTCAGGTCATCTGCTAGTTGATAGTTTTCCTCAACAGAGGGTGATATTCTGCAGGCTTTTCTACACAGAAGCAGAATCATTTGCTGAAAGTTGATTTTTCAGCTTTTCAGAGGAGTTCCTTTTTGGTACCCTGATCTCTCTTGTTGGTGTATTTCTGGTCTGGTTATACAGGATCCTTTTCCTTTTATTTAGGCTGTTTGTTTGTTGCAACAAAGCTACTTGGGTTTCACTGTAAACTAGGGCTTGTTGTTGTATGCGTGGAAGGTTTTGGTAGAAATGCACATGTCTTCACAAAAGCTTATGTATGATGTCACAGTATCAGTAAGTTCATCCAAGTCTGCTGAAGCAGCTTCAAAGACAGACCAATCTATACAATCAGAGCTGGCCTGCAGCTTTAATTTTGCCTCTTTATTATTCTGACCACAGGCTTTGCAGTTTTAAGTTTCTGCCTGTAGGTGGGGATGAGGTGTATCATACAGTGATTGGAGATGCAGATGGATGTAATAGGAACAGAACAGTATGCATCTTTTATTGTAGTATAGCAATGATCCAGTGTATTTTTGTCTCTAATGGGGCAGCTGACATGCTGTCTACATCTGATCAGTTCATGGGTGAATTTGCTCTGTTAAAATCTTCTAAAATAAGTGAAGAGTCTGGATATTATAAGGTCAGCACTCCAGTGCCCCACCAATAGAAGCCTATGGGTGGATATAGACTCCAACCAGAATGAAAGAAGCGAACCCCTGAGGAGAATAATATGGTTTACAATTGATGAATAATGCCTCTAAGTCCATGTTGCAAATTTTCTCTAGCACTGTAATTTCTCTGCTGCATTATTCATTAATATAAAAACAGATGCCCCTTCCTTTTTATTCCCAGTTGTCTCCATCACCTGGTCTTCTCTGTGAATTTGAAAGCCCAGAATCCATATTGCTATATTCAAAACAGTCTTGCTGAGCCATGTTTATGTAAAACAAAGTGCTTCAGAGCTTGCAAAATCAGCATTTGTCTGATTTATGAGGAGCAGTTCATCCATTTTATGATTATTGAATTTGTTAGGTGAATGGATGGGAGTGATGCCCAAAATCCTTTCCTTCTCAGCTTTACTAGCACAACATGTTTTCCTCTCCTTTTTTTCTTCCTGCATGCATGCTTCCCTCTTCTCTTTCTTTTCCTCCAGCTGCTACTAAGCACTGCTGCTCCTCCAAGCAAGATGTCTGCATAATTTCTTACCTCTTCTTCAAAAACAGGAGAAACAGGAGAAAAAACACTCTTAAGTAGTCTTCCAATGTCCATGAGTTCATCTCTGTATATGTAATCCACAAAGAGTTACAGAGAACTGTAGAATTGCAACAGGAAAAACAAAATAAATACAACAGCTTGCTTGACTGAGGCTGCTGTCTGCAGTGCCATCTTGAGGCTCACATTGTTTTTGTTCTACTTAGATTTGGCTTGCCACCATAGGTCTTTATTGCATGTACAATCATAGTTTGTTCCCGTAAAGGTACATTTTGAATTTGGCCCATTAGGTTTTAGTGGTAACATAAATATAACATAGCAGTAAAAACAACTAAGGACAAAGTAATTTTCTTGAAAGGAATCGGTTTTGTGTTCAAATGTATACTGACAAAAGTACATATATTTATTTTAGGTGAAATCTTGATGAAAGAAATACTAAAATAGCCTATGGCACTGCGATCAATAGATAGATGGGGTAATGCTGCTTAGAAAATAGAAGTAATGTGCTGAAAATAGACATACATTGATTTAAAATCAAAGCAAATAAAAAAAATCTTGTCAGAAATGATATATTATCCAAGAGTTAAATTTATAGTTAAATTTGCAGACTTGTCAAGTAATTTAATGGTACATTAATAGGGTTTGCACGGAGATTGTTTTGAATAGAATCCTTATATATCAGCTGTTACACATATGCTTTTTGTATGTGTTTCTCTAAAATAAAACTTAATGAAACAGCTAATAAAACCCCAATTTGTTTGTGCTTTCTTTGAGAAATGAGCTGTTAATATGCAGCTACTGCTCATTACCAACCATGCATTTTAGTTGTCTTTCAGTAGATATTGTTACCAGGAATCCATGCTGTATGACACAATCCCATAATGTCTGTTTTAAAAATACCCACTTGTCAAGAACATGTTAATTTTCTTAAATGAGCTAACATGTAAGAAATTTATAACAAAATTTGGTTAATGATACTGGGAGCAGTTGTATTATTTTTTGCAGGATAAATTATAACAAAAATTCAATTTGTGATATGGTAGTAGATGAAAAGTCCTAAATCAGATTTTTAGAAGGCTTTGTAAAGGCATAAATTAGGTATAAAGCCACCGAGAGTGATTTCTGGGTTTGGCAGCATATAAATGTAATAAATAAATAAAAGCTTTTTCTTGGATCTATCTCATAGTACAACTGCATATTGCTAGTGAGTTAACAGAGAAATGTGATTTTGAAAATTAACTGCTAGTTGGAAAACTTCACCAAGCAGATTTCCCCCCTCTTTTTTGCACCATAGTTGAATTGCAGGAATTAATTAGATCACAATACCTACAATTTCCAATCAGTATGTCCAATGATGAAGAATGCTGGGATTTGTAATTCTCTAACATCTGGAGATTGTTCATCCTTGAATACTCACTAATGAGAACATTACTGTATACTCTTTTTGGAGTTGAAGGCTGCATATGCATTTTGAGAAATGTATCAGGAATTTCAAAATTAATTAATCAAAAATTAATAGTTATGGGCAACATAAAACCCTAGTGAAGAACAACTGTGTTTATCTCTATGTATATTTTCATTAATCCAAGTCATGATTAATAGCAAAATTGCATAAAATACAAAATTTCTCAAAAAGGCAACTGGACTTTTATTAATAGATGTAATCAGAAATGTTTGGTCTCCTATCCAGGAAACTTTCTCAATCCATATGGAAATGGAAGAGGTCCATTTTTTTGATATATACTGTATATCCAAAATATATAAGTTTTTCAAAAAGCAGGATAGAGGACACCAACCAGAGAAAGTTCTCGCATCATAAGCTAAACAATGATTTAGATAACAGTTTTGCCCTTTAGAGTCAACACAGTAACACACCAGAGGAATCTGAAAGGTTTTTTTTGCAAATGTGTTAAAGTAGCATTGTAACCAGGAGACAATTAGCTACCTCTTCCAGAAAGTCCAATTGCTACTAACAGTCTATATCCACGATACAAAGCAGAAATGGGTAACCCAGAGCATCCCCAGATTATTGTGCTGAACTAAATTCTACAATCTGCAGTTGCTTAATTCTCAGTAGCATGTTTTTAGCTATGTTTTGGAGACATGTTTCCAGTCTCCAAAATGGAATCTGGACAGATTTCTTGCAGTCCTTGGAGAACAAACAAAAAACTATAGTGTTATTCCTAATTGTTGGAAGACATTGTGTCTATATAAAGCTACACAGTAGTAATATAAACAGCAATAGCTAGCTAATTATTTAGTTAACTAGGTAATATGCCATCAAGTGTTCAACTCCTAACTATCTTCTCCATGATGATCTATCCCTAAACTGGTCTGTCAGTCTTCCAACAGTGTATTCATCCCCACTGTATCTGAGTATCCACGTTACTGCTGGTCGGTTTCTTCTTCTTCTGTTTCCTTCTATTTTTCTCAGTATAGCCTTTTTAAGATAACTAGGTCTTTACATTATATGTCCAAAGTAGGATAATTTGAGCCTGGTCAGTTACGCCTGGACTGAGAACTCTAGGTTGATTTGTTCAATGATCCATCAGTTTGTTTTCTTGGCTGTTCATAGTATTTTCAAGAATCTTTTTCAGTATCAAAATTCAAAGATATTGGTATTCCTATTTTTTTAAGATGCAGTTTTCACTTCCATAGAATGGCTTGCATAATTCTGATTTTTGTAGGTATAGACACATCACAGCATTTGAATATCTTTTTCAAGACCTTCATGGCTGTTCTATCGAGTGCTACTCTGTGGATTATTTCTTGACTGTTTATTTGATTATTCCTTTGCTGCTGATGTTGAAGAAAGGGAGAAACTATCAATTTGATATCTTCATTGTCAAAATTAAGACTCATTGTTGTAAATGTTGTCATTAGTTTGGATGCCTTTATATTTAATTTTAGTCTTATTTATTCACTGCTCTCTTTGACTTTTAATACTAGGGTTGCATATCCTTTGTGTTTTTGGCTATCAGTTTAGTATCATCAGCATAACGTAGCTTATTTATATTTTTTTCATCTAATTTTAAACGCTGCTTACTTCTAATCCAGCTTCCCTTAATATATATTCAGCATAGGGGTTGAGTGAATAAAGAAGAGAGTATGCAGCCTTGGATTATTCCTTTGCCAAGCTGAAGCCAGTCTGTTTTGCTGAGTTCTGTCTGTACTGTGGTTTCCTGACTTGTATATACATTTCCCATGAGGACAATGAGAAATCTGGGATTCCCATTTTTTTAGCACTTCCACAGATTGATTTAATAGACACAAATGAAGGCTTTTCTGTAATCAATGAAGCACATACTAACTTCTTTTTGCTATTCTTTCACTTTCTCAATTATCCAGCATCAGCAATGATGTCTTGTGTTTCTTGGCTTTTCAAAAGCCAACTTGAACATCTGGCATCTTTTTCTATGTAGAGCTTTATCTGCTTTGGATAATCCTAAGCAATATTTTGTTAGCATGTGAAATTAAAGACAAAGCAAAAGGATACAAAGTTCCTATTGTTTTCTGACTTGGTAAGGTTTGAGTATTGATCTAATTTCATTTTATGATACTAGAGATTCTTATAAGGAAGGAATATCTTCTAAGGTGTACTGGATGCTGACGTCTCTATTGTGTAATGTTTCAGTATACTTCTATCTTCCTTTGCTATCTACTGAATTGATTACTATCTGTCCATTGGCATCCTTTAGCATACCAATTTGAGGTTGGAATCTCCTTCTGAGATCAGTGATTTTTTGAAAGACCTTCTTTGTTTTTCCTTGTCTGTTTCCATCTTCAGTGTCTTTACACATTATTGTAATATTTCTTCTTGTCTCCTAACAGCTCTCTGAAACTCTTTGTGAAGTTCCTTTCAGAGATTTTTGTCTTTCTTGTCTTGGCTTCTATTCTCATCTTGGTAATTTCCACTGTTGCTCTGACATCCAGTTTGTTTCCCTCATTTCATTTTAGGCACATTTTTCACATTCTTCCATAACAATTTAAGTTAATTCCATAATTCCTCTGGTTTACTATCAATGAGGTCCAAAAGTTCCAAATGATTTCTGATGTGCTGCTTGAAAATGGTAGTTTTCAAGTTACAACCAGAATTGGAACCAGAATTTTGTTTGCTGTGATAAGGTTGTAAAGTAAAATATCACATGACTGCACTGCTTGGCAAGTGCAATCTTGGCAATCCACATTGCTATCATTAAGTAAATTTACCAGTCGTTAGCAAAGACCCATCTCAATTCAAGCCTTTTTGGTTTTGGGCACTCTCAGCCCCAAGCTTCAGTAAAGTAAGGGACTGCTTCCAACTCACTACCTGCCTAACTGTTCCTCTCTCTGCCCTTTTGGCTGCCTGCACTTTGCCTTGCAGGCTGGCAAGTAGTCCCAGAACGAGGCAGCTCTAGAGCAGCTTGCCATTCCCTGCAATTTGCAGGCATTCCAGCTGAATCCCAATCAACCTTGCCACCCTGCTGTCCTGAACTTTATCATCTCAGCTGTTGCAACATCCTTGTGGTCAAAAGTGTGAGAAGGCTGCCAAGCGACCAAATTTTATGTGATCCCAGGGAGCTGCAATGTCCATAACTTCAGCCATGGGTTGTAAAACCCATTGTCCAGCACCATATAAGTTTGAATGGTTCCCAAACAAATGATCATAAGTCAAGGACTACCTGTATGCACAAGGTAGAAAGATTCAGCATTACCAATAATGGTTGTTGGAGAGTATGGAACTTGTTGAGATGGCAAAATTCACTTTGATTAGAGAAAAAACAAATCTATATTTATTGCTCACTGGAAACCCCTTATGGAGTTTTTGCATAAAACAAAAAAAATGAACTTATGATTTATGGTTTTGATGATTAGACAAGATAGATTATAGAAAGAATAGAGTTATGTTGTAATCACAGAGGAAGAGGTAAATTTATAATTGTACTTATAACTGCTCTAAACAAACTCCTTCTTTAGACCTTTTTCTTTCTTGTCTATTTTTCTTTTACTTTTTTCACTTTCTTGCACTTTTAGCTTTTTCTTTGATTTTTCTTTCTTCTTATTTTATATAAATTTATATTTAGTTTTTATCTTCCTTTTTAAATTATATATGTTTTATATATAATTTTATATTTTATGTATATGAGACCAAAATCCTAAGAACTTTCCATTTGTGAGAAGTAAAACATTATACTCTTTTTCCTTCCATGAGACAACTTTACATAGGTATCAAGAATTGTTTCAAGAAAGCAAGAAAACATTTAGAAAATCTAAAATCTTCAGGAAGATAGTTTCCTCAGTAATAACTTTTTCTCCAATATCCCATTCACATCCTTCTCAAAAAGAATATATATATTCTCATATTGTATATTCTGATGTATTTTCTGAACCATGGCTTATACTGTTGAATAAGCAGTTTGAAATTAGTCAATCAGATAGGAATTTTCCAAAAGTTGTCTTTCATTCTGCAGGATCAGAATTAACTGTAATACATCCTCAGTATCGCTTTCCAGTGATAGTTCTTTGGTAAAAATCCAGCATCATATGCTCTTGAAGTTTTGAATTAATTGATTCGTAATACCAACTATAGAAGACATCCTTTTTCCTTATTTATCTTTATCTTTCATCATTTTCAGTTCACAGACTCATATATTGTTCATAGTAAGACTATGTTATTGCAGTAAAAGATAAGAGAATAATTTATTGAATCAGAATTATCATGAACTTGCAACTGATACGTATGTGCAGAAATTTATTTTGTAATACATTTCTTATTTCCATAATATTTATCAGTTTTAATATGCATTCATTGTTTTGTTTTTCTTTTTTTTGTTTTGCTGATAAAATATTTTCTGTGCAATAATGCTTTCACACTTCTTGGGAATACTTGTGTAATATGATATATTCAGATTTTATGCTATGAATTTATCATAAAATGTTAACCAATTTTTAAAAAATAAATTCCAAAGTAAGGATCAATTAAAAACAATTTGTAATAAGTTTTAAGTAATTAAAACAAAGTAAAAACTTCTAAAAATAAAATGTTTAAAACTAGCTTAAAAACAAGTTAAATGACAATAATGAATAAGACCAGAAGGCAATAAAAAAGGTAAAGATTTTCTCTGCCAGTTGCGGCCAACTCTAGGAGGCAGTGCTCATTCACAGCTGAGGGAGCCAGTGTTTGTCTGAAGACATTTCTGTGGTCATGTGGCTGTCATGACTATATGCCAAGGTGCACTGAACACTGTTATCTTTCTCACCAGATTAGGTGGTAGCTATTTATCTACTTTTATCTACAAAAGAGGCATGGTGGCGCAAGCAGTTAAGAGCTCGTCTTGCCAGCTGGAAGATCGGTGGCCTGAGTTCAAGACCCAGCATTGCCGTGCAGCAGGGTGAGCTCCTGTATTCTACCTCAGCTCCTGCCGCCTAGCAGTTTGAAAGCATGTAAAATTTCTAGTCGATAAATAGGTACCACCTTTGGTGGAAAGTAATAGCATCTGTGTGCCTCGGTATATAGTCATGCCAGCCACATGACCACAGAAGTGTCTTTGGGCAACATTGGCTCTTCAGCTAGGAAACGGAGATGAGCACTGCTCCCCAGAGTCGGCTATGATGGCTTGGGGAAACCTTTGCCTTTACCTTTTTTTTTAAAACACCATATTGCGACATTTATAATGCCTAAAGTCCAAAAAAACTTCAAATTTCAGAAATTAAGTTAGTAGTTTTAATTATACTTTTTCATTCTTATAGAGCTCTTTAGTAGATTTCTGGGTTTATGTACTTTAATGTTTAATTTTAGAAAGTGCTCTTTCATATTCTACTGTTTTACAGATGGTAAATTTTTTGTCCCATTTTCACTGGCATATGGGAAGGATCCATCTTCATCCTTCTTGTCAAATGCTTTTACAGAAATGTCTGTTGAATTCTTTTGCCTTTTTGTCACTATTTACAGGTTTACCATCTGCACTTAATTGAAAAATAGATCAGCATTTTTGATTTAAAAACAATACTACCTTGTTGTGTTTTGACTGTTTTAAAATTCTTATTTAATATAGTATTAACTACAGATTTTTTATTCATGGATATTTTACTCCATGTCTATCTATTTTCTGTGTCCCACATGGTATATCTTGTAAAGCAAAAGGCAAAATCATATGATATTATACATTTTGTAAAACGTAGCTTTGTAAAAGTAACAAATCATTTTAAATTAATGCTTTAAATTGTAATATTTTACACATAATTATGCTCTCATTCTGCAGGATCAATGAACTCAAAATACATTCTTAGAAACATTCATCTGAAAATTTTG
>JANHZU010002833.1:685853-700279 GCA_032468055.1 Acrochordus granulatus | reverse complement strand
TCCAGTCCAGATGCCTGTTTTTTAAACTTTGTTGTGATGCAATTACCCTGGACGAGTGAGAGTCTTCACAGACATTTCTTTGTGCTTCTAATTCGAGAAAATGAGCTGCCGCTGGACAGAAGGAAGAGGAAAGGGCAGGTGGAAGAGATGCTTTGGGAAACGATGCAAAGAAAAGAATCTTGTACAAATGTTCCCCCAGATCACTTTCACACATTTCTTCTCCCCTCTCCCTCTGCCAATGGGGGAAAAAAATTCTACCCCTTCTGGTATGGTCTTGTGGCTTCCACCCAAGGAAAGTTGTCCACCTTCCCGAGAGTGCCACAGGGAATGATCCTAGTCTCATGTGGAGTTGATCAGGAACAAACAAAGCTAGTTACTTGGTTTGTTTTGGCATGCAAGGGGCTAAGGTAGAATGGCCTTTTGAGTGGTGCCACAAAAATTCAGTAGGGCCAGCAGAGAAGCTAAATTGAACAGAACTTAAATTTATGTTCAGCTAAAATTACATTAATTAAATATAAATCATAAAATTAATCACCATTTCTATATTTAATGAGCCAGTTAACTTTTCTGGCTAGAAACCGGGAGACCCTGAGTTTCTGTCTCATCTAGGGCACAAAAGCAGCTGAGTGATCCTGGGCCATTCCCCCTCTCTCAGACCTAGAAAGGAGGCAGGGGAAAACCACTCCTGAAAATGCTGTCAGGAAAATTACAGGGATTTCTCTCAGTAGTTGACTCTCTTGACTTGAAGGCACCAAAACAAAACAAAAAAACCCCAAACCATACACCTTAAGTACTTTTCTGTTCTCACTCATCCAAAACTGCGTATAGAGGTCAGTTTGGAGAGGGTCCCAAGACCTTTGGAAGTCCTAGCTGGCCGAGGGCAGGACTATCAGACCCAGGCCGAGTTCGCTGCTTTATCTGTTTACATCCAACGCAGAGAATCTTGCGAGACTTTACTACTCTCACCTGAACAGAGATACCCCGGGAGATTCTGTTCTAAGTCTCTTCGTTTCAGCTTTGGACCGCGCTGCCTCTTGTCTCACTGCCCTCCTTGGAATCTGCTCCCTCCTTCCTGGGGATCTGCCCTTTCGCTTCAGTCCTGTGTTTCTCAACCTTGGCGCTTTGGAGATGTGTGAACTTCAGCTCCCAGAATCGCCCAGCCGGAGATGAATTCCACGTATCTTCAAACTGCCGAGGCTGAGATTCATCAGAAGGGTCCACCCCAGGCAGATTCTCCTCCTAGGTAGACCAGACAGGAAATCAACTCCGTACGAAAGCTAAAACTACCTTCATTAAGACTGGCTACAAAAACAGAATCTTGCAAGTGTGATTGTGCTGAACTTCCTCCTCCTCCTCCTCCTCACGGTTCAATAAATCCCAAAGGCATCTGACTGAGCTACTTCTGATTGTTCTGGATGTAAAAAAACTTCCTGCTTGTTCCTTGCTCTCTACAGTTCTGCACACCCTGAACAAATCAGAATTGTCTAGAGTGGGGTTATACAAGATCCCAGTTCATAAGGCCTTGGCTCACACAACTATCTCCTGCAGTTGCCATGAAATAACAAAAAAGGAGAGTTTGCTTCAACACTGCAGTGTTTCCTGTTGGAATTGGGGGGCTTCTGTATTCAAACAAAGGCAAGGTGGTGGTCATACCTGCTTAATCAAACTCCTCGTTTTTTAGTATGGTTTGTCTGACATCCATGGGAAGGCTCAGGATTTTGTGTCATTTTCAGATGTTTGCAACCCTTCTGTTCAGAAGGGTCACATTGGAACTGGCATCCCATTTCCACAATTTTTATGAGATGTTCTTCCTTATTTTTGTAAAAATATGTACGTTTTCCTGGAAGAAAGAGAAAAAAGTACCTGGAGTGTCTTGGAGAGCTCCAAGATTTGAAAGCCCTCCTTGATGGTTATGACCCATGGGATATGATTTCTAGCTTGCAGCCATGATGTCGTTTTTTTTTTTTTGAAAATCCAAGATCTAAGAACAAGTAATATTTATGGAAGGAAGTTAAGATGAATAAATCAAAAAATTTTTAACACCAGCTGGCATTCAAGAATAGTCCTATTTATAAAAATGAACTTCAGACCTTCTTGAATTTCACGTTCCTTCTTGCCCTTCGTAACAGATTGCTTCACCCCCCCCCTTTTGAACTAATTGGCCTGCTTCCATCTGTGCCTGGTGCAGTGTTCAGATTTCCTTTTATCTTTTTAAATATTAATTTTACAGATTCTTTGTTGGCCAAACATGATTAGACACACAAGGGATTTGACTCAGTACAGAAGCTCCCACTGTATTTGCAAACAACAGTAAATAAAACAATAACATAAACAAAACGAAATGAAGTTTATGTATCCAAACAGAAAAATGTGCATCCAAGATGAGCAGCCAGTAGAAAAGGAAAGGCAGGCAAGGGCAGAGTTAGAACCACGATCTGTTGATGAGTATGGATACACACGAGGCAGAACTTCCAGATTAACTTGGGATTCCTCGCGCTGTGTCCTGTCACGTAGCAGGAGCCACGTATTCGGCTGAGTGGTGGCCCGGGGTCAAAGCTGGCCCTGCGTGTGGTGGTTTTGGTGTGCGATACCCTCGAGCGCTGTCCAGAGGGAAGAGAATGGAACAATTTATGTCCAGGGTGAGAGGGGTCTACAGATATCTTTAATTTTATTAAACTTATCAAGATATCAAATACAAATGAAAATAGTGGGAAAATGGGGAAAAGGAAAAGGGAGGAAAGAGAAGTTTGGGATAATGGGGAAAAAAGAACTGACCTCCGACTTTTCAGCGTAGAATAAAATAGTAATATTATAGCCTCAACTTTTTGTTTTTGCATATTTAGTATATACAAGCCATTTCTATAACAACAAACATATCTAATCAGCAAAACCCAAAGTCATAGTCTTTTTTTCCTCTCAAACCCAAAATCCAGAAGCAGTTTCCAAACAGAAACGAAATCAGATGAATTGTTTTCTTTGATTAAAACAGTTAATTTATCCATCTCTGCTAATTCCATCAGTTTTTCCAGTCATTCTTCCATTGTGGGAATTAAAGTAGCTTTCCGCTTTTGCACAGAGAGCATTCTTGCTGCTGTCAACATATATAACAAGGAGGTTCTGGATTTTTTTTAAAACTTCTTTATGCATTAAATTCTAAGGAAATGTCTCTGGTATGATTTTTATGTTCATTTTGAGAATCTTCTCTGTATTAGAGTGTGACACTTACCCTAGTGTTTCTTTGCTTTGTCACAAGTCCACCAAAGATGGTAAAAAGTTGCTCCTTTACGTTTGCATTTCCAACATAAATCTGAAGTGCCTTTGTACAATGTTGACAGTTTGTTGGGTGTTAAATACCAATGGGTGTACATGGTTTTATAAAAACTTTATTTTAAATTACTATTCAGTGTAACTTATCTTGTTCTCGCTGACTGTGCGAGATGCAACCCTCACAGGGACATCTGCGACGTCACTTATGCCCCATGGATTCCGTGTTTAGATGTCAGCTTGGAATTATTGGTTGATACCCCAGGATGGCAACCCTCATCTGGGAGGAGATCTGCTGTCGCGGGTGTGAAAGCTGGGGGAGAGCGAGTCGGAGAGCTGAGATGCTGCAGAGGCAGCTCATGAAAATTTGCATCTTTCCTGTATTTTTAGAAGCGCATTGCAATAAGGCTATGAGTGACGTGATTACTAATAACTTGTAATTATTTGAAACAAAACAATTTGTGAATTAGACCAGCCTTGCAAAGTGTAGCTTCTGCTGGTCTCTGGTACTGCCCCAGTCCAGGAAAAATGTGTCTAATTATGTTTTTCGTTTCTGCAATGGACAGATTTGTTTTTGTTTTGGGGGGTTATTTACTACCTCTCACATACAGTGGATATAAAAAGTCTACATGTCCCTATTAAAATGCCAGGTTTTTGAGATGTAAAAAAGTCAAACCAGGATCAGTCACTTCAGATTTTTTTCTACCTTTAAAATTACCTATAAGCTGTACAATTCAATTGAAAAACAAACTCAAAAGATTTTAGAGGGTGGGGAAGGTAAACAACTTACAATAACGTGGTTGCACAGGAGATGCAAAGTCCCCCTGATATTCTGCTGCAGAAATGGAAGTCTTATGCATCCTTCCTGATGCTCCTTTCTGCAAGCTAAGCTATTTCCTTCTTGGGCAAGGGGAGGGGGTGGCCGGGGAGGCGAGAGGACAACAGTTGAATTGGATTTGATCAGAGCTCACACTGAGCACTCGAACAGCCTCTAGCACAATGAACACGCCAAAACTCAACTCTTAATTCTTAGCTGGGCCACCCTTTTAGCTGAGATGCTTGCACAATGCGCATAAAAGGGGTGGGGCTTCAGTGATGCAGCTGTTGTCTTGACATTTTTGATTGCTCCAGGGGTGCTTTTGGGATGCATTGGAAAGCAGATGAAAACAGCAACTGAACCCTAACTTCCGAGAGATTTTTAAAAAATGCATCGTAAATTAAGGAATTACTCACTGATTGCCATTTTATGCTTTTCATAACCTCCGATTATCAAAGATTTGGGCCTGCCTGGATCTCTATGGGGAAACTGTGGCCTACCTCCACACCGTCGGAGAGCCTCTATTCTTCCAAGGTGGGGTGTCCTCAGGATGTGGTCAGAAAAATCAAGATGGCAGCCCCAACACAGCAGTTGAGGCTCTACCCGTTTTTTATGGGCAACATATTATCAGGGTGGCCATCTTGGTCTTTTTTTTACCATACAGGTAGTCCTCAATTTACAACCACAGTTAGGACCAGAATTTCATTGCAAAGGCAGTTGTTAAGTGAGTTGTGCCCAATTTTATGACCATTTTGCCATGGCTATTAAGCAAATCAGTGCAGTCTTTAAGTGAATTACACAGTCGTTAAGCAAACTAGATTCATCTGTTGACTTTGGATGTTGGAAGCTAGCTGGGAAAGTCACAAGTGGCATTCACATGTCCCTGGGATGCTGGAACCATTATCAGTACCTATCAGTTGCCAAGCCCCTGAATTTTGATCACAATGATCAACGGGGATGCTGCGACACTCATAAGCGTGAGGACTGGTCATAAATATTTTTTTCAGTGCCAGTATTACTTTGAACAACTGCTCAATGAATGGTCCTAAATTAAGGACTACCTGCATTCTGTAGACATTCCTGCATCTGAGCAAGTGCACTGGACTACTAACCTTTTTGCCATCAGCATCCAGGGAGCAAGGCAAGTGATGTCCAAGGGGAGTTTAATATTTAAAGGCTTTTTTTTTTAAAAGAAAAGAAAAGACAAATCCTGCTGGCTGAGAAGGCACTTTGCAAAAAGTGTGCATGTGTGAATCGCTTGCAATGGCCATTTTTTTTGGCGGATGGCAGCGAGCCGAAGCTCGTCACCCCCCAGCCCAGGGGCTGGGAAACTTTTCTCCTTCTCTTGCAAAGTGACGCTCGCTTGTGGCCTTCCCTGTCAGGCCTCGCTCGTCCCTTGGCCTCCTGGGCGGATCATGATGGCCCAAAGAGCAGCTGCCGGTAACCCTTGTCTGTTTTAGGAAAACGTCTGCGGGAGATCTGGGCGGTGCAACCAGCTCAGGCTTTTGGCAGCTCAGGTCTCCTCCGCTAAGAAGCCGAGAAGCTCCTCTGAAGAAAACAAATCTGATTCCCTTCAGCAAACTGGCAGTCTGCCCTCCGCGAGACCACCCGTCGAGACGGCTGGAAGCGTGCGCCCCTTTTCTTCGCACTTCTCAGCCAAGCAAGGCCACTGGAATTAAAAGACAATTAAACCTAATTAATCTCACGCATGAGCTACGGTCTGCTTGTTTTTCCACATTTTTCTCTCTTTCTTGCTTTTAATGAGTGCAAAAGGCAGAGGCAAGAGGGTGCATTGCAGGCCTTTACATCTGGAGACAGCAACTAATCTTTCCATCTTCGTGCGAAGATGAAGAGGGCCGAGTGTGGAGTTGAACAGGGACATCAAAAAGGATTTTCTTTTTCAAATTCTTCTCTGGTCAACTTCCAGCCACCCCAGAAGTGGTCAGGTTTGCGATCTTGACAGACCTCAACGAGAAGCATTTTAGCATTGATTGATTGATTGATTGCTTCCTTGAATCATTTCAGTTTCATTGAATGCCAGCTGAGGGACAAAGTTGCCACCATCTCTAAAAGAGAACTCAGGTGACAGTTGACCTTCTCCCATTTTGAAATGCAGGACAGTTTGGCAGCAGGACTCTGTGAGGAAATATTCCAACATTAGGAGTTTTTTAGCCTGGAGAAAGTAGGGAAAAAGGGAGTCATACATATAAAATCACGCAGGGTGTATTCCGTACTGGAATTCAGGATCTCCATCCATTCGAGCTAACCTTTTTACAGCATGTGGAATTAAACTGTGGCCTTCTCTGCTTTCAGGCCAGGGTTAGCAAACAAAATTGGGTGGTTGTAAACTGGATTGCACAGATTCATGGAAGGTCAGATTATTAATGGCTCCTTAGCACTTCTGGGATCAGCAACAGCGGGCCTGTTTTGGACCAACAGTGAGAATAGCCGTCACCCTGTCCAGATTTGTGAACATTCTGAAGGCAGCTGGTGGACCACTGTGTGATGCAAATTGTTGACCCAGATACGCAGATACCCAGATATTTTACTGGCCAAGCGTGGTTAGACAGGCAAGGAGTTTGACTCCGGTACAGCAGCTCTCAGTATACTTGCTACATCAATAAGCAACAGTAAGATAATGCATAACAATGTTAGTTATTTGGTAAGGGTGCAGTCAATAGAAGGAAGCGTGGAATTATTGGGTATGCATACACATTCGACAGAACTTCTGGGTTAATTAGAATTCTCTACCTTCTGCCCTATCTATCTTGTAATAGGTTCATATAGCAGGAGTCAAGTATTCATTTGAATGATGGCACAGGGGAAAAAGCTGCTCTTGTGTCTGGTAGTTTTGGTATGCAGTACCGTGTAGTCCCTACGGAGCAAACAAGCTGTGTCCAAGGTGAGAGGGGTCTGCAGATATCTTCTCCACCCTTCTCTTGACCCTCTCAGTATACAGGTCCTCCATGGAGGGCAGGCTGGCTGCAATTATTCTTTCTGCGGTCCTGACTGTTCGTTGAGGTCTGTACCTGTCCTGCATGGTTGCTGCACCAGACCAGACAGCGATAAATGTGCAAAGGAGAGACTCCGTGATCCCTTTGTAGGACTGTATCAGCAGCTCTTGAGGCAGGTTGAACCTCTTGAGCTGACGCAGAAAGGACATCCTCTGATGTGCCTTCTTGATGATGGTGCCAATGTTAGCCATCCATTTTGGGAATTAGGGAGCCCAGAAACTTAAAGGACTGTACTGCTGATGCTATGGTTGTTAAGTACGGTAAGGAGGAATAAGATAGTAGGACTCTTCTTAAAATCCACTGTCATTTCTATAGTTTTGGACTGTTTGGACTGCACCGCAGGGCCAGCTGCTCAACTTCCCATCTGTACACAGACTTATCAGTTCAAGATGACTGACTCAAGATCAAGATGGGATCTTGGTCTGACTAGCAAGTCTCATCTTAAGTTCTTTTGTGCAGAATAGGGAATGAAGAGTTCCTTTGTAACTTCTGAGCCATGTCTGTACTGTTGTTGGTTTTTGTTTTTGTTTTGATTGATTTTTCTTTACTGTGTTAGCTAGTTGGGCCCTCTTCATATTTTGTGAAGATCTGCGTGGAGTTTAGGAAGCAACCTAGTCCTTTGCCCAGAGAAAAGTGCAATCCAGGTGTATCATTCCATAGCTTGCTGAGGAATTCTGGGAGCTGAACACACATCTTCAAGTTGCCAAGGTTGGACACGCTTGGTGTAATCCAAGATTTAGGCAATGAAAGAAACATCCTGAGTTTGCAGGACTCTCAGGTTGGAGATTAACTTCATCCATGACAGGGATGGTTAAAGGAGGAAAATCTTAAAGGAGGGGAAAGGAGATGGATTGAATGAGGAGCCAGAAGTTGGATCTTGTTGGTGAATTTCTTCTTGCAAGGATCTCAAAAAGTGGGGAGCCCTCATTTCATGGCACTGCTCAACCATGGAATGCTAAAACTCTAGATGAATGTGCCTCTGGGTACATGCAGAGTACATTCTCTCATTGACTGAAGAGACCGGCCACATTTCTCAAGCATCGTCTTCCTTAACCTGTTGCCTCCTGGATGTGCTGAACCTCTGTTCCAGTCATCTTCAGTATTATGCAGTGTTCAGTAGACCATACCAAGAAACAATGGGCATCAGCTGCACTAAAATTTAGTTTTAAATGATAAGATAGTGGAGTCCTTGGCGCTCTCTGAGCTTGGTTGTTTTCTTGCAGATGTTTCATGATCCAACTAGGTAACATCATCAGTGCTAAAAGGAGAGGGGTTTGCTGTCTGTTTATATACAAGTGGCCTGCCCTGTCAGTGTTGGTGGGAGTGTTCTTGATGGTTCCTTGATTGGGCTGTTTGTTTACTGTTTATCTGAATTGGTAGTCCCTTGATGGGGGCATTATTTACTGCTTGATTGTTGGTCAAATAAGATAAAATGAAGATGATATGAAAGTGGTTGGTGTCATAGATGCTGTGCCTATATTTTAAAGGCACCAGGTTGGGACAGGGGAGAGGGAAGTAAATCTGACACACCCTGAGCGCTCCGCCTGGTGGCTATTCATCCACTTGTGCTCAATAGCTGACTGACATCAGCCCTCCCACTGAAACTGCGTCAGAGCCCGGCAAAATGGTCCCAAGACCCTTTTCCAGCCAGGCTGTAGGTATTCTCCATCTCTTCCCCAAACCAACATTTCTGCAATTGGCTCCTGGGCCTGTCTCTCTCACCTTCTCCACTCCTGCCCCCTCCCAGGGCCTCGCTGTGGAGCTCCTGCGTGGTTCTTCCCCTCCTGGCGCTTACCTGGATGTCGGCTGTGCTGGCCATGACTGACCGACGCTCCATCCTCTTTCAAGTCCTCTTTGCCGTCTTCAACTCAGTGCAGGGCTTTGTCATCATCACCGTCCACTGCTTTCTGCGCAGAGAGGTGGGCATTGAGAGTTGTCAGCTTGCAGGATGTTCATTGGGGCTGGAGGTGCTCCTGGGATGTATTTGAACAGGCCAATCATGAGAAGGGGGGTGAGTAGCCCAAGTCATTGACGTTTGTACAACTTGCCAAACCTAACCCTTTATTTAGCTCATTTTCTCGAATCACTCAAGATTTGACTCATAACCTAACCATGTGGGCTGCATATGGTATATGGCACCCAGATACATCAACTAGGTTTTACGAGCTGTACAAATGTAGCTGTCAGGGTTTTAACTGATTTAGTTGAGGATAAACCAGATTTGATGGAGACAAAATCCAAAACAAATCATCGTTTTGTCTTTTGTTAGAAAATCATCGCTTCTACCTCAGAAAATGTGTTCTTCTATCATAGGTATAGGTAATGTAGACTATGGCCATCAGTGAATTCCCAAGCCCCTCCCTTGTTGTTGCCTGCTCCATCTGAATTAAAACATAAAAACTATGCATCATATTTGTTCATGGTTATGCCTTTGAGTCCCCTAGATAACCTACTGTAATGAAAAGTCCTTACTGGAAGATTGGCTCCAATGAAAAGCATCCTGAGAATGGATCTACAAGATGCATGCCAAATTCCAGATGTGACATTGGCCATTAAACCTCTGCTATCACACTCCCCATTTTGTCCTCATGAAAGGGATGACAGTGTTCTTTCTAGTCTGCCACAAGTTTTCAGTCCTAAAACATCTTATATGAAGGCTCCCTCTGGAAAATAGAGAGAAGGTGAACTTTGTTCCAACTGGAATTCCCGTTGACCCTGCCTCCAAACAAATTTCCTTGTATTCTGAAATGTGGGGGACAGAAACTAAACACAATTTAGTTATTACTGCCTGTAGCAAACAACATCTGGGCACCGTTCTCAGAACTCAGGAACTAAGAAGGTTGGGAAATGAGAGACTTCCAAGACAGACTAGAAAAAAAGGAAAATGGCATTCTGGAAGATGACCCTATCAAACCACTGCAGTACTATTATCAAGAAAACTACCCAGATCTGTCCATGAATTCTCCAACAGTTGAGTCTGACTTGATGGAGACTTCAAGAACAATAATTTACTTTCACCTTTAGTTCAGAAAATAAATGTTCTGCAGCTATCCAACATCTTGAAAACAGAATTACCTACAGAGCAGGGAACATTTCATGTAGTGAAATCAATTGAGCTAAGCACAATTGGCTTTTCAATATTCCTTACCGCATTTGAAGCAGGCGAATTGGGTTGAGTGTTTTGGCAAACTCCTCTGTGAAAATGGAGAACTGCTATAAGAATTTCTGCAGGACAGGGTCTCCTTTAGCAGTGACCATCACACTGCCCCTGCCCTGAAAAAGTCCAGGGGAGGAAATCCTTCCTACTCTCTTCTCTGAATGGAAGTGTGGGAAGCCAGGAAGAGTAACGTGTAGAGTATAAGACAAGACAGTTGCATGATGCCTTTGGTCAATTCACAACTAAATTGTTTCAAGGCAACCAGGTGGTAAATTTTTACTGAATTTTCTTATAGTTTGAAAGAAAATGGGAAAGCAAATTTCATATTTCACTTTCATGTGAAAGCAGATTTCAGTTTCATTCAGTTGAAAAAGTCCCTCCCAAAAAAAATGCAGGTGATGGCTTGAATAGCTTTCAAGAGGGAGCTCCAGCTTTTGCCCAGGTTCTCAGTTGGTCAGCCCAGTTATTGTCCATCAGGTCCATGGAAAAATGATGGCCCTTTCTGTCCTTTGACCTATTGTATGTATTTCTTCCCTATTTCGTCCATCAATGTTGAAAGATGGAATCCAATGCTTCTTTTCCAATGCCCTGTTTCTCTTAGTGTGAGTTTAAGAGTCATAAAGCAGAGTTTCTCAACCTCATCAATTTCAAGATGTGTGGATTGCAACTCCCAGAATTCCCACGGCCATTGGCTGGAGAATTCTTGGAGTTGAAGTCCACACACTTAAAGGTGGCCAGGTTGAGAAACACTCTCATAAATTATCAGTACAGCTGCTATTACAACCACCTGTTCTCTGCAGCCCTCATTCCCTGGCCAGAATGAAAGCTTTGCACAGCTGTAGCCTTGGAACCAACTTGGTCACTTGGACACATGATGGCTGACATCTGAGTGCTAAGGCTATCTGAAATAGCTGGCGTATTTCGGCACAGTGTCAGAGAGAGTCAGAATTTTTGAAGGATAATAAAATGGGATGGTAGGAGATACATATCATGCTAGCTCCTAAATAGATTCCAGATAAAAATCTAGGTACTTATGAAGACGTTGTTAATAGAAGATCTGAAGCTGTTGGGAGCAACTTAGGAGGGGTTGTTTGAGGACAAGTGCCAGAATGGCAGGCGCAACTGGGCAGTGGAAGCTCCAACCCTTTTCCCATGTGTGTTATTGACATTAAGGGGTGGGGCTTTGATTGCCCCATCGTGCCTACCATTCTGACATACCTTCCCAACTGCAGGGAAGTTGCTAGCAGCTCCTACTTATTTTCCAATTATTTTTCATGTCCCTTCTGCTAATTCCAGGAGAATCCATAATTTTTTAATTCTCCATCACTGGGTGAAACCAGCATCCTCAGCCCAGTTCTTGGATGATTTGTGGGGGAGAGGACTGAAATTGATGTTTTTCAGAGGTTATGCATTATTTTTACCCTAAAGAAATGCCAGTTTTTCCCATGGATGGATGAAGGTATCCATTTCATCCTTTAAATCCCTCTAACCAATAATTGGGCCAAAAATGATGATGCCATTGATCATTCTTCCAGATCCCTTCAAGGCCAAATTAGAAAAAAGGTCCCAGCTCAGAAAATTTGTTCGCTTCCCAAACTCACCCAGAGGGAGACACTGGAAAAGGTTCCTTCTGCAGATCCCTATATTTTCTTCATACATTGACCTTTCAGTGTTAGGAAAATAAGAGAACCAGCTGGGTGTCCTGCAAGGGTCAATCAGCTGCTTTCTCTTGTACCCGAGACCAGGAAATCTCTTTGCAAGCCATCAACACAACTTTTTACCTCATCCATTCTTTTCTATAGAAGTTGGACACAATACAAACCATCTAGGGTTAACTTGGGAAATATGCAATATTTTATCTTCTAATACCTAAATATGGAAAACAGGTCAAGGAGAAAGAGCATTGTGTCATAAAGTTTGGGGCCAAATTATCTGTCTGTCTCCTTCAGGTCCAAGACGTGGTGAAATGCCAAATTGGAGTTTGTAAAAGTGATGAAAATGAAAATTCACCAGATTCCTGCAAGAACGGGCAAGTCCAGATCATGGTGAGTGAGTGTGGGCTGTGTTGTGGCAAGGGAAGAGGCAAAGTAGAGCAACCGTAGACACCCAAAAGGCCAGACTTTTGTACCAACTGACTGTTGAGGTAAAGCACTGTGAAGTCCTAGGGTTGAGCGTGCTTCCCACAAGATCTTCAGGATGTCCTGACCCTTTCCAAAAATCACCAAATTTCTTTTAATAAATAGGAGGAAATGATAAATATCAATACATAACTGGGGAATTTTTTTTAATTGTATTTAATTTTAACTCCATTTAAATGTAAATGAAAAAAAATGTAGTTGTCCCACCTATCAAAGACTGAGGATGGCCTGTAGGGTGGAAAAAGTTGCACTTCATGCCATTTCAGCCCTTCAAAGCCATCCCTTCTGGCCTTGCTTTGATCTTTTCCTAGCTATCTCCATGCCTACATTCTGTCCATGAGATGAGGATTAGAACATGAATATCTCAGTCTCCCACTAGCTCTTGGCAACTCCAGATCCCTGGATGTTAAGCATTAAAATTTGAGCATTGAAACTCTTGTGGGTTGTCAATAGAAGCCTTCAGCAGGCTTCCAACCTCCACACATACTGTGGATATGGCTATGCTACCAGTTTCATGGGTGGTGATTATTGAACATTTCTATTATGATCGATCAGTTTTCCAATAGTCAAACAATTGCAAGTACATTCTCTGAATTATTATGTGTGCTGTCAAAGGTAGAGCAGACAGCAAAGAAGAAGAGATAACATTCAGACTTTGACTTTGACCATGACTGGGATTCTTTGGTCTTAATTGTGCGTTGAGTGAAGCCAGTTGCAGTGGTTTATAAACAGTGGTTTATTTCTTAATGTATGTGTAAACCCAGTCAATTTATTAAGCCAACTATTGTTCTAGTTTTTTACACGGTGGTAGGTTTTGGCTTCATATTTGGGAGAACAAAGCCATTGCAAATTTTAAATTATGGATTACGGTTAGGATGATGTGGGAAGCCATATATTTACAGTATAAACCATGATCAAAAGCAGCTCCTAAGGCAGCATGTGAAGCCAGTGAAGGGCCAATTAGGGCAAAACTTACTGAATCTAAATCAGACGTATTCATTGGCAACTTTAAGATGTGTGGACTTCAACTTCCAGAATTCTGAGAGTTGAAGTCCACGCAAACTAAGGTTGCCAAGAATGGACGCACCTGGTGTAAACTAAGAGGTTCCTGACTCACATTTGTATGTTTTTTAAGCTACTATCTGTTTGGCCTTACTTATGTGGCAGACTTTGTCATTTTGGTCAGGCACATGGCATCTTTCGTATCACTTCTATGCCAGTTTCATGCTGATCAGTCATCAAATATTAACTCTACTATTGGGGGTGCAGCCAAGCACACATAATAAAGCCATTTCAACCAGGCTTTCAAAAAATATTTGTACTTAAAAATGCAAACAGTGTTGAAAACTTTTCAAGTTGATTCTGTTCCAACAGAACAGAACTTAAACCGTGTTGATTATTCCAATGTTGGGAAAGATGGGAGTTTACAACAGGTCCTTATTTCTTTGTTGTTATTCTAGGACCACATGTGTAGATGGGATGATAATTCATGCTTGAGTGCTCCTTATCTCAGTAAATTAGCAAGCAAACAAGCAGAAGGGCTGCAAAACATATTCATTTCCATTTAATTGTAACTTTAATTTTTTTTGCTATGGGAATTTTTTTTATTTTCTTAGCTCAGTCCCCTTCTTCAGCTTTGCTGTAGGTTGGATGGTGAGTAGCATTTAGTGGTGGTAATCAACCCACTGATGCTCTAATGGTGAAAAATGAAGATCAAAGACCTGTTTTGGATTCCTGTTGTTCATTATGGCAGAATACTCAATTTTATTTGGTCCCAAGCAAGCTTTTTGACAAAACTAATAAATGTTTAATTAACATGCTCCAAACAACCAGAACAGTTAATTCCGAACTCAGAACATTTTGTGCATCCTTGTTTTTCCTAATCCTCAAAATAACTTTAATCAATATAGTCCAAAAAAAGCAAAATAACTGAATCTCATTTGCTACCCATGATGCATTAATTTCTCTTCTCTTCTCTTCTCTTCTCTTCTCTTCTCTTCTCTTCTCTTCTCTTCTCTTCTCTTCTCTTCTCTTCT
>JANHZU010002833.1:645259-655461 GCA_032468055.1 Acrochordus granulatus | reverse complement strand
GACTGTGATGCTGGGAAGGATTGAAGGGAAGAGGAGAAGGGGACGGCAGAGGATGAGATGGATAGATATCATAGTCATTGTGATGGGTGTGAGCTTGGGAAGACTCCGGGAGGCAGTGCGGGACAGGGGGGCCTGGCGTAATGCAGTCCATGGGGTCGCGAAGAGTCGGACACGACTGCACGACTGAATAACCATTTCATACAGATTATTCTGGGCAACACACAATGATCAAAAGCCACAAAACCCAGGACACAACTCATGCACACAAACACAAACGACATCATTAGCAGCACAGCTCACTTATCTTCCTGAAACAGATATACAAATTGTACATATACAATTTACACATACATATATGTGTCATGCATATGTACGTACACATGCATATGTACGTACACGCACAAACATATTAAAAAGATACAGATTCCCCTGCCAGTCATGGCCGACTCTAGGGGGTGGTGCTCCTCTCTGATGCACAGCTGAGGGAGCCAGTGTTTGTCCAGAGACGCTTCCGTGGTCATGTGGCCGGCATGACTAGATGCCGAGGCGCCCGGAACGCTGTTGCTTTTCCCACCAAAGGCGGTTCCTCTGTATCTGTTTGCATTTTACAAGCTTTTGAGTTGCCAGACTGGCAGGAGCTGGGATGAATCACGGGAGCTCACCCCCTTATGTGGCGGCTCTTTGTTCTCAAACTCGCACTGCCAACCTTCCGGCAAACAGCCCAGCGTCTTAACCGCTCATGCCATTGGGACCCTTCGACATAGACAAAGTCATATGGTATGGACGGACGGACGGACGGATGGACGGATGGACAGAGAGAGAGAGAGAAGTGAACCACAGGGACACATTTCCAGAATTGATCTTAGATGAAGTTGGCAATTATAAATGGACAAGTTGTGTGAACTATGAATTGTCTGTGTTTATATTTATATTTTTAGTCGGTTTCCTCCCTCTCTTGGAGTGGGAGAGTTTAATTACAAATTCTTCATTCAGCTCAGCGGCGTGTTTAGATAAAAGTGAAATCTTTGCTGAGCTGAGCCTGACTTCTGGCAAATGCATGGGTACAGGTAGCCCTCAACTTACAATCCTTCGTTTATTGACCATTCGAAATAATGACAGCACTGAACAAAGTGACTTACAGCTGATCCTCCCACTTCTGACCATTGCAGCCTCCCTGTGGTCACGTGATTGTGATCTGGCTGCGCGGCAACCAGCTCCCGTTTAGGATTGTTGCAGTGTTATCTGGTCCTGTCGTTGCCATTTGCAACTTTCCTGGGGGCTTCTGAAAAGTAAAGACAATGAGGAAGCTGATTTCCTTAACAACTGTGTGACTTTTTTAACAACCACAGCAACAAAAATAAAGGATGCAAAATCGGGCATAACTCATTCAACAACCACATTACTTAGCAAAGGAAGTTCTGGTCCCAGTTGTGGTTGTAAGTTGAGGATGTTCATCTAGCTACCCTGTCAGAGGAATACATAGTTTAGCTTTGCTGCATTCTTTGATTTTGTCTTGAGGGGTTTTTTCATTTCCCCTTCTGACCGCCAGCTCCTGGTGGTCTCCCATCCAGACGAATCAGTTATATTAGCTTTTCTCAGCTCAGTCCGGTTTGCCCCTAGACTGCCATTTGCCAAGGTGGGCTAGATGTTCCTCCTGAATTTGTAAAGTGTCTTCTGTAGGTCTGGAGCTGAGCCCTAGGATCAGGTAAGAAGTGCTGCAGTGCTGGGTAGGGAGGATATATCACAGAGAACACCCTGCCCTCTGCTGTCTTTGCTTTGTGACTCTTTATCTTCTGCAGGTTCATTACCTCCCCATTACAGCGTCCGTCATTACTCATTGGGCCAGACGCTGCTGTTCTTGGAGAAACCAATCCCTCTAAATTATGTCTCCTGCTGTTGCTCCCTTCACCAGTCTTATCTGCCTAAGTGGAAAGGGGGAGAGCAGCCAGCCAAGTGTCTGCTCTTTCTCTTGGCATGGAGCCTGCCCCAGTGGGGTGCCTCCAGCTCTTCTGGATCTACAACCCTCAAGAATCTCCAGCCGACATCTGGGATTGAGGTCCCAATGTTTCCAAAGGGCATTCAGGAGAAGGCGGCGATTGTGCAGGTAGGGATCAGCTTTCCTTTGGGACTGAGGCCCTGGCATCTCCCAGCTAGGTTGAAAAATCTGTATATTACAGGCAACGATATCCTGGACAAACAAAAGTAGAGTCAGGAAAGCCAGTTTTCTCTTATAGTTGAGGAAACAGTTGAGCTTTAGTCCTGCCTTAACCATGAAAGCCAGCTGGGCCAGTCACTCTCTCTCAGCCCAACTCATATCACTGGGTTGTTCTTGTGGGGAAAACAGGAGGAGAAAGATGTGTTGGTTATGTTAGCCGCCTTGAGTTATATAAACAAATAATAAAGGTGGAATAAAATCTAACACATAGATAAATTTGGAAAGTTGAAGGGAGGTGGATTAGAATTGGGGCCAAGGAGGTGGGAAGTAATGTGTAGTTTTGCCATAAATAGTCAAAGCTGTGGTGCCGTTGAGAAGATGTTTCTTAAGCAGTTACTGGATTGGTAATCTTTGGGCCTCTATTACACTCACATCCACATGAGATGCTGGAGAGGGACAGTTGAAAAGATGCGCCTCAAGTGGACACATTTTGCTGATGCTCTAATTTCCCAGCTGTCTTTGAGGGTAAACAACGCGTCTAGTTCCAGCAAACACAAGGAGCCAAAAGTAGGTAACATGAGCAATGACAAACACATTGCAGTGAAATGCTCTGCCTTAACCCCAGTTTGCCCTACAATATAATCACTGCATTCATATGCTCAGTCAGATCAGTTTTCAGACTAGCTGCTGTGTTCACACAGCCACTGAGCAAATTAGATGTAACTTTTTATAATATAGGTAGTCTTCTTGTTATGACCATTTGTTTGTAAAATGTTGGTGCTGAAGGAAGGGACTTAGGGCCAGTTGTCAAAGTTCAATACAATTTTCTAATAAGTGGTTTTGGGTAATAAAGAAAAAAAGTTTGGGAAGCACTGCATTAGGTCTTTAACTGATGGATTTGGTTCAAGATGTAGAGAAGGCAGCTCCAACCTTGGCAACTTGAAGTCCACATATTTTAAGGCTGCCAAGGTTGGACATGCCTGGTGTAGAGTCAACTCAGCCGATGAGCATCAGAGAGATGGTTCCCTGTGGTGACCAAAAGTCAGGATTATTTTTTCTGCTTCTGCTTCCTGTTGGCTCTTGCCTTAGCAAATTACTTGCTACAAAAAGTTGAACCACAACTCCGTGATCCTCTCAGAAGGTGAAGAGTGCTGAACAAATGGATCACTTAGCAAAGTTTTTTTTTAAAAAAACAAACTTCATAATGGATGAAGCTTCCTCAGGTAGGTGGACAAAAGGGGAATTATTCAGATGGAAGCTGAGGAGACCCTGTGTACTTTTCAATGCATCCTTTCTCATTGAGTATCTAAGTAACAAGAATATAATCCATTTAATAATGGATTAACCAACTACATACCTTATGCATCAGCTCTAAGCAAAATGTTCTTTGTTTGCAGAAATGGCAAACAAAAGCACTGATATGTTTGATATTGTCCACACATGCACGCACACACATGTATTCACACACTATACATAAGGAGTTTCAAGTTCCTTACACAGCTGGCTCAGTTTATACAATTAAGAAGTACTGTACACCTTGGAATTTTTTGTTTTCTTTTTCAGAAATGTGAAATCTCCCATAATTATGTTTAGCAGGTCCTGAATTTGTTGGTTGGTTTGTTATTTACCCCTTTCTCCTGTTCATCAAATGGTAACCCTGAGAGTTTAATCCTTCTACAGAACCTGGAAAAGTTCTATTTTAAGTCTTGACTTATAGTTGAGGCTTGATTGATTATGTGCTTATGATCACGTCAAAGTCTTGATTGATTTTGTGCTTATGATTATGTCAAAGTCTTGATTGATTATGTGCTTATGATTATGTCAAAGTCTTTTCTTTCATCAAGGCTGTCAATTTTGCATCTCTGCCAGTTCCACCAGTTTCACCATCCATTCTTTCATTGTAGGTATTTATAGGTCCTTTCACCTTTGAGCATATAAAAGTCTCACTGCTGTACATATAAAATCAAAGTTCCATGAGATGTCTCTGATTAATGAGATATTGATCTAAACCAATATTCCCTCTAAACCAGATGTGACAACCTTGGCAACTTTAAGATCTATAGACCTCAACTGCAAGAATTCCCCTTCTAGCCTACTAGAAGTCTACTCATCTTAAAGTTGCTAAGGTTGTCACATCTGGTTGCCCAGTTTGAAAACGCTGCTCTGAACAGACAATAGAATGGCACATGGTGTGGAAATCATCCAATTCAGTCTTTCCTTGCAAATATTCCAAATATTTTTCTTGCGTCACTTTTCTTGAGCTTCCAGGCATCAACTCACTGGGGCAGTTACATTGCCATTCTTGGTCCAGGGTGCTGGAGTGGAAGCATCTAATTTCCTACTAAACCCAATTCTTTCTCCAACTATTTTTTTGGAGGGGCAAAACTGTATAGAAAGAGTTTGGCTGGACATTTACTTAGCTATTCATGTGATGGTTTTTAGTTTTAAAAATGTATTATTCCATTGCACAGCACAACACTATTTCCCAAATAAATGTGTCCAGCTTTTGTTTTATAGCTTTGATCATGAATATGCAGTGATTTAAGTGAGTTTGAACTGTCAAGCTGCTGCACATGTTTGGGCACTGTAAGTTGTTTTACACAGAATTGCTCTGTTTTCCCTGTAACATATACAGAAGCCCTTGTAAAGCATTAGGAAGTGGGGAAGAAAAAATTGTTGCTAATTCTATGTACTACAGAAATAATATACATCCTCTTCCAAAGGAAATGGGGGGGTCATACAGTAATCAAATCCAAAGTCTACAATCACCAATTTGCCCCAAGGGTTTTTGTTACTTCATCAAACATGAATTGCAACACATTTGCATTTTTTCCTTTGAAACAAGCTCTGGCCACAAGCTCACTTGGACTTAGATCAGTAGCCAGAAAGAATGATGGCCTCTTTTTTTTAAAGAGCCTTTTCCTAAGAGGTCCAATCAACCTAAAGCTGTCACCAATTTTTCCAGAAATTTCAAAGACAAAGAAGTCTGGAAAGTAAATGTGCCATGCTGCTTTGCTTTGTTGATCTCCTTCTGTGGTGATTTGATTAACGCCCTTTCCATTTTATCAGCCCATCCAAACTTTGTACATCCCTGTTAAGTAGACTGAAAAAATGCACAGCAGCTATTGTCAAATGATGGGATTTGCACTCACAACTGGAAATTCCCAGTAAGTCATAACCCGTGATGATGTGAAAGGCAGAGAAAATGTTATTGAAGGAAAAGAGGAAGAGCCGCTACAAAGGCAATGGTCAGATAAGAGGGACTTGAGCCTGGGTCAAGAAAGAAACTTGAGAAAACTCTCAGACCAGCTCGTTCCAAAGATAAAGGGGGAAGCACATTCAGACTTGCAAGATTCTGATACTACTGTATAGCCATTACATAAAGGTAGTCCTGACCTATATAGCATTAATTTCTTGGTCTGGCCTCCCTTGTTCAGATTTTTATAGTCATGAACCATTCTTTATGCCCTCTACATCTGATAATCCCTTCTCTATGAGGTATTGAAGATTTTTCTTTTTCGGAAAAAATAAAGCCAAACCATTTTGCAGAATTTATAGATTAAAGGATATTTTTGTGGTTAAGGCTCATCAAAGTACAAATAGATAACTGTTGGGTTTGGAAAGAAATGAGCCAAAAGAAAGTAATTTCTATTTTACAGCTTTAATAGGTGTTCCAAGGTTACAAGAATTTCTTCTTCTGCCTGCCTAAACTTCTGACCTTGGCCTAATAGTCCTCACGGGGTTGACCCTCCTGTGCTTTTCACATGTGGACCAGGCCTTGTTTCCCCCACAGTAAATTCTTGATTGGATTTAAAGATGAAGGCTAACCATGGAGTTAAGGATCTCTGCTCCTTGCATCTCCACAGCTGTTGCCTGAGAGCCACTTTCCTTTGATTAATGGTGGGAGTCAAACCATTGATTTTCTGTATCTATCTTGACCTTTGGTTTCAGATCCTAATTTACTTTTCAGATCCAATTTTGTTCCTTAAATCCAGATCCTGTAGAGCTCCTAGATCCCTGCTCCCACTTCATCTGAGAACATTTGCTTGCTTGAACAAGAAAAAGGAAATTTAATCATGATGCTGAGAAAGTCATCCCTGCCAAAAAAAATGGAACATTGAATCAACATGTGTTCTACATTCTGAACTTCTAACTTATCCCTACAGGGGAAAAATATATCTGGATAAAATATAAAGCTTTTCCTGCCTCTCCCACATTTTATTTTGCCCCATTTCTTCTTCCTACTCCCAAATCCAAACAGATTTAAACTTCATAAATATGCTTAATAATTGAGCATTTAGTACTTAATGGAAATTTCTTTTTGCTCTCATGATTTGTTCTGGGTCAGTAAAATACCATTTACAGCTTACAGAAGCTGATTGCTTTTGACGTGGTGGATTTCTTTCTTTTTATACATTTTATAAAGTTAGGCTTTATAAGAAAAGAAGTAAAAATAGACTACCAGAGAGCTGGAGGATGGATGAATTACATAGCAAGTAGATTCCATGCCTAAAGAAAGGGAAATCTCAGAAGTTCTCTGAGATGGGACACCATTGAACGTACCTTGAGCTGTAGAGGAAGCCATACACTCAAGACACTCACCATGGACCTCCTTTTAGACACTCTCATGAGACTTCTGTTTTCTCTGATAACAATTTCTGGGCTATCAGTGAAGGACTGCAGAAAAAGTGGAAAAGAAATGGAAGGGAAGGGAGAATGTGGGAGTAACTAGGACTGAACCATGTGTGAAGAGAGGAATCAGCCTAGAATCATCACACATAACCAAACAAAGGAGGGGCAACCCTTGTGAGGACCATTAGATTATATGCCAAGGTCAGAAATGTTGTTGCTGAGAAGGAGAAATCAGTGTTGGATGAGAATGAATCAAATGAAAGTAAATTCTATTCTACCACTTTAATGGCTGTCTCAAGGCTACAATAATTTCTTCTCAGAGCCAAAACTTCTGATCTTGGCATAAATCTAAAGTCCTCATGGGGGTTGCCCTTTCTTCATTGTGTAATGACTCCAGGCTGATCCCCCTCTTCATACATGGTCCAGTCCTAGTTTCCCCCATAGAGAACTGACATAAAGAAGAGAGAAAATAGACAATCCTGATATAAATAAATCTAGAAGTGTTTTGAATCATTCAGAGGGACATCACCTTAATTATCTCACTCTATGTGAAAGTGCAGAAGTCCTTTTGCAGTTTCCAGGATTCTGTCTTTACTCCAACATTAGAAGAAAGAGGCCTTTCTGAAGTTTATGTTGGTCTTCTTTTTTGATCTTGGACAACTTTCTGAGAGTTGACACTAATTTCAACTTTCCGTGTTTGCTCCAGGCTTTCTCTGAAAGCTGGATAATTATAGAGTGGAGAAAATATCTGTTTTTATCAGCAAGCCTTCTTTAACAAGATTCAAGTTCTCCTCTGACTATGGGGGCAACCCTCTGCTTTCCTTCACAGAATGCCCACAAAAAGAGGATTTTTGTGGAGTGCAAATGAAGAAGCTCTCAGCTGGATCTCAGAGCATCATCTATCTCTGAAATGCATCTTTGAATGAGTAAGAGCTGAAAAGTCCAATTCTCCATATATAGTGGCTGCAATAGATGTACATGAATGTAATGGAATAGATTTAGAAGCTCTGCTATTCCCAGCCATCTTCTGAGGTTGGGAAGATCAGTAGAAATCGGTATTTAGTTATTTGCATTTATAGTAGACCGTTATACTCAAGCACATCCTTATCATGGTGAACAAATTTTAAACATAGAATTAAATTAAAATAAGAGAGTCTATAATAATATAGTTGGGTCTATAATAATATAGTTTATAATAATATAGTTGGGTACAGTGGTGTAGTGGTTAAGATGCTGGCTTGTTGGCTGGAAAGTCAGCAATCCAAGTTTGAGACCCAGGCACCTCATAACAGGGTGAGTTCCCATTATTTGCCCCAGCTCCTGCCAACTTAGCAGTTCAAACACGTGCAACAACACAAGTAGATAAATAGGTACCACCTAAATTGGTGGGAAGGTAACTGCACTCGGTGCAATTTGGCATATAGTTATGTTGTCCACATGACCACAGAAGCATCTTTGGACAACACTGGTTCTTTGGCTATGAAATGGAGATGAACACCACCCCCTAGAATTGGACACATTTGAAAGGGGAAACCTTTACCTTTTTAAAAATAATAATCTAATATAATAATAATCTAAGCCTAAATTTCAGAGGAACTCTGCTTGAGATGGCTTTAAGGGAGATTCTCCCATCCGTAAGACACCAATATCCATTGGAGTGAAATCAAGATGAATAAAATGTAGGCAAAGGAGATTAGGTCAAGCATGTATGATAGGCATGGCGAAAATCTCTCCCATGCAGAAGGCAGATAAAAATAGACCATCTGCCTTCCAACCATAAATTAAGCCACACAGGACATTGATTTAGGGGAAGGTAAAGCTAACAAAATCCTTAGATAACATTGATAAAACTGGCACTGTTCTTAGTTGAGAAGAGTTATATGCACCCATCTCATTTTGTATTCTTTGGCTTTTGTTAACATTGAACTGGAGGATGATGGCAAAAGAGAGGCCATTGTCATGGGAAGTTCCTAAAGAGAATATTTATAGTTCTTCCCCAAGGATGCAGTCTTTCTGGAACAGTTCAGGAGTGAAACAGGGCCACAAAATTCTGAAATAAAAGCTGCTCTGTGTGTCAGTCCTAGAACTGCAAATCAGATTACTTTGTTTAAAAATATGGATCCAACAAGATCTTCAGCAATCCTAATCATTTCCACCTTTTCAGTTCTGAATATGTTCCTGGTTACAAAAGGACTTCTGCAAAAGAGTTTCTCGATACACCTGGAACTTTTAAGTCTACATTTTAAAAGGACTGGAAGAAGGAAAGCAATGAATAAAAGCAAAATCTGGAGATATAGTATTCTTAAAAATGGTTCAATATGAATTTTTTCTCCCTTTGCATTGCAAGGTGAGAAATATAAAGAAATCAGTGCCAAGTCATAGATACTTTTAATTGTTAAGGGATACAGTGATATGTCTTTGCCTAATTTTTGAGCATTCATTCATTTTTTTTAAATGAATGCTTTGAAAAAAAATATCCTTAGAACTTTCTAAATGCTAATTGTCAGTTTCTGCCTTTGAAGCTGAGCTGGGGAGAAAATTCCATTTAATAATTCTTCCTAATAATGAAGAAACAGTTTAATAATTCAGCTGAAACATAGTTGATAAGCCAGTTTAAAATTCTGGGGTTCAACATTAAACCATAAAAATACTAGTGCTTAGATCTCTCCAGCTACCAGCTGCCACTGCTGGAGTTTAAAGAGAGAGAAAAATCTTTTTATGCTGAGATCTAAAGAAGAAGTTAAATCAAATGACAAATGCAATTCAATTTGTTTAAGTGTAAAGCGATGCACATTGGAGCAATCAACTCTCCACCTTTCACATATGCCTGTGATTGGATATGTGCTGTCTATAACTAGCCAGGAAAAAAAAATCTGGAGGTCATAGCTCAATGAAAATGTCAGCTCATTCTGGCAGCTGTGAAAATGGCAAAATCCATGCTAGGTATCATTAAAGGAGAGGACTGAAAATAAATCTGCCCACAATATAATGCCCTTATGCAAATATATGGTAAGTCTGCATCTGGAGCATTGTATATAACTCTTGTTGCTGCCGTTGGAAAGGATATGACAGTGCTGAAAATGGGCAGAGTGAGGCAATGAAAAGAATCAGGGGCTCAAACATCTTCCATCATAGAAAACCTGAGAAGGTTTGGGAGCCTTTGGTTCTAGCAGAGGATGTTGGGGAGAACGGGATTGAGTGGGAATCAAATCATACATGTCAAGGAAGAATGAGGTAGAGAGAAACTCTCCCTTTGTTGGATTTTCCCCGAAGGTGGCTGTTGGGCATGGAAGACCAGGCCCCCATGGTGAGATTCAGGCTAACAGATTTATTGGTCTTGCATGTTTACAAAAATCTGCCCAACTGACCTGTTGAACACCTGCAGCTCTGAGATAAAGTTGGCCCCTCAGGACAG
>JANHZU010002833.1:634541-645159 GCA_032468055.1 Acrochordus granulatus | reverse complement strand
GACAGGTTGGTTACATGTTTAAGACAACATAGTGATTTGAGGCTGATCCCCTGCTTCACGGTTCCTCCTGGCTCAGCCCTTCCTTCTCCCACAGTGACTGGAAGGAAAGTTATTTTTCAGAAGTATATAATTAACCTGTAGAATTTATTACCACAACAAGATGGGATGGCCATGGAGGATGGGTCTATCAAAGATTGATCTTCAAGGCTATTAGTCTTGAAGATGCAATGTTACCCCAAGGCCAGTAACAGTATAACTCCCAATTCAGTGGGAAAATGGTGGGAGAACAGTGTATCTCAGCCATGTTTGCAGGCATCTCAGAATCATCAGAAACAGGATGCTAGCCAGATCCAGTAGGGCTGTTCTTAACCTTCTAATGATTCCATGATGGACTCACAAAACCATCTACTGAGATAATTATGTAATAAAGTTCTTTTGTGTGTTTACAAAAGAAGGAATCTTTGAACTGCTCCCATTTCCCTTGTCCCAGGTCAATATTTTCTCCCATATAAATCAATTTGGACAACCTAAGTCCAACTGGCCACATTCCATCCACCCTAGTTCTCAGAATACCATTGATCAAGACATCAGTTTTCAGAGATGGACTTTATACGTGGCTTTATGTGTGCGCGTAAAAAAAGTACCAAATAGAATAACCTGCCAACTGGCTTCCAACAACTGTGCACTTAATATTCCCCTGGGAGAATTTAAAAATCCGACGTTGTTTTTATCTCTCCCACTCTTCCAGAGATGTTATTTGTCACTCTTGGGTCCCCAGGAGACTGAATTTCAAAAAATAAAATAAATCAGCCCACCCTGGAAAGAGGTTGCCTGTTTTAAATGCTGAGCCCTTTCTTTGCTTTTCATCACCTCACCCCTCCTGTGGTCCTGCTGTGCCTCAGCTTTGTAATCCCCTCCTGACCATAACTAGAAGTATTATTGTTCAAGCATCAGCTGACAAAATTTCTAATTCTTGTAGGAGAGAAACTCTCCCCTTTCCCTTTTGACCTTCTGTCCTTTTTTCTTTCTTCCTCTCCTTCTCTGAAGAAACTCAAAATCTACACACAGACTTAGATAAAAGCTTCTAATGCTGCTTATAAACAGTACTGGGAAACTGGAAAAGTTGTTAAGAATTCATCTTTCTTTAGCTTTGAATTTTTGATGGTTTCTTCAAGTCACCATGCTGAGTCTTGTGAAAAACCCCTGAACATTGTCATAAGTAAAAGAAAAGATTTCCTCTTTGAGTTGTGTTTGACACTAGGGAGCAATGCTCATCTCCATTTCATAGCTGAACAGCCAGCGTTGTCCCAAGATGCTTCCATGATCATGTGGCCAGCATGACTGTTATAGAGACAGAACAATATGTCGAGGTGCATGGATCGGTTACCTTCCCAGCAATCTAGGTGGTGCCTCTTTATCTACTTGCATTTTTGCATGCTTTTGAACTGCTAGGGTGGCAGGAGCTGGGGCAGGAATGGGAGCTCACCCCATTATGTGGTGGCACTCAGGTCTCAAATGCCAACCGTTGACCTTCTAGCAACTTAACCACCCCTCCCCTATGATAAATCTTATTCTGGAAAAGTCCATGCTATGTCTCTTGCTACCTCTTTGATATGTTGGCAGGTTGGAGAATTTACAGGGCTGGTAGAGTTTGTCTTTTTAGCTCAGTAATTGTCTGGAGATCATGTTTTTATTTGCAAAGCAGCTTGTTTTGATGTATCCCAGTTTTGGAATTTAAGGGTGAAATTTTGTACTGTTTGCCTTTTATAACCGCAGTGATTGTTAATGGCCTTATTCACAAAGTAAATTGTTTTTCTTTTTTAAATTAAAGATGTTAGTAAATATTCCATTTTTGGAACTTGAGTCAAGAGAAGCACCATGGAGCACAAGTAAAGTGAAGACATAGTGTGAAATCCAAAGATGTCTTTGTAAGGTGCTGCACATGATCATCTGACTTTCTTGGACACTCAATTTCCAGAGGCATTCCTTACAAAATACTTCGTAGTTTGTTTTCTAGCCAACATTTTATGATAACTTCAAACCCTACTCAGAAATCTCATAGTTTCTGGTTTTCAGCCCCATTATAAAGACTGAACAAATTGTGTTCACACCTCACATGCATAACCTGATTTCTGAGTTATCCTGCTGTCTAGGTTTGTACCACTAATGAACTAGAAGCTGATTGAAAAAGGTAAACCAAGAAATCCTATCTGAGCTTAAATCTAACTAGGTTTAGTATACTGTGGAAGAAGGAAAAGCAGAGCCAGGAGTTAAGAGGGGGATCAGCCTTGGGTTGCTATGCATGCACAAACACCAAAGGTCCAACCCTTCATGAGGACAGTTAGCCTTATCTGGGGAGTGCAAGTGTTTGGCAGGCAGTTGGAGAAATTCTTGTGAACTTGTCGTATTAATAAATCTGTTAGCTAGAATTACGAAACCTGACCCTTCACACCTAACATGTACTGTGCAAATACAGTGAGTAGATTTGTAACTGATCTGGTTAATTCATGAATAAATCCAGACAATGTAACTGGTTGCATAGCGACTAGCATGCAAGAGGATTCCCCACTCCATTTCCAGGATTTCTGTTTTCCATTGGTGTCATATAAACAGGCTCTAGGATGTGATTGTCCACATTTTTTTGATACTGAAGGACACATTCTCTTTCTCATCACAGAACTGTAGAGTTGGAAGGAATCATAAAGATCATCTAGCAAAGCTGAAAATTATAAAATGAGTCAGTGTGAGTATATACCCATGCAAATAAAGGGAAAATGGGAACTGTTGGTTTAAGAGCTGAAGAAATAAAGTTGCCAAAATAAAAGTTTGTATTTAGTCAAGTATTGCTGAGTTTATGGGAGAAAGAGATTTTTTTCAGATGGGGGAGGTCCCCAGTGAAAACAGATGAAAATAAAGATGGAATAAGTAGTGGTTTAGACAGAATTGACAGGGTGAATTTGATTTTAGTCGAAGAAGGTTACTTGTTTGGGGATATTGTAGTTCAATCTATAAGAAGATTTATTGTCGAACTAATACTGCAAAAATGTTCTCAAGAGAATTTTGCAAGGGTGGGTAAACTAGTTTTGTTGAAGGAAATGTTAATAAGATTCCTGAGTATGATCTGGGATTCGGGTGGTATTTTTATTTGAATTTATTAATTCGATGTTTAAGGATTGTTTTGATATGTGATTTTTTAACGTGCTGTGGACTGGATATTTGCTACACCTTAGACACTGCCACTGAAGATCTTATTGTGCTTTATCTCAAATGAGGCTTTCTACAGGAGGGAGATGAGAAAGACTGAAATATGTTTATATTGATCATCCTTCTAAGAGCAGACAATTTAAAGAAGTTCTAACTGACTGAGTTGTGCTAGTGAATTAGAATAAAGGAAGCTTCATGGAGGAACTAGATGATTTTGGGAAGTTTATATGTTTAGATGAAACAGTGATAGAAAGGAAATGTTTATCATACTATATAGTTTTCATTATATTAATTTGATTAAAGTGAAAGAGGGAAACATTTTTTCCTTTCCTTTTGCATTGATTTATGGATAGAGATTCAATTAGAGTTGGGGTGGGAGTATTGAGGAGGGGTTTTTTTGTATGTTTTTTTTTATTTTATGTTTTTAGGCTGTGTGTGTATTTACATTTTAGATTCTGTTATTGTTATTTGTCATATTCTCTTTTGTTATTCTCTCATTGGTGTTTTATTATACGTTGTATTTTATTCTGTTGAAAAATAATAAAAATTTAAAAAGGAATAGATCACCTAGCATACTCCTCTGCAACGTGCAGGAGAGTCAACTAAACTATGATCTATGATAATAGATATATATTATATATCTATTATAATATTAATATATATTATATATCTATAATCTATGAGAGTTGACTGTCCAGCTTCTTCCTGAAAACCTCTGTAGATGGAGAATCTACAGACTCCAAGATTGTTCCACGGTTGTGCTGATGAGAAGTTTTTCTTTATATTTAAATGAAATCTAGATAACTGCAATTTATCCCTGTTATTTCTGGTGGACACAGAAAATTGTTCTTGACTATAACTTCCCATCTGTCATGACTTCCTTCTGTCTTCTTTTCAGCCTGTCCTCAAAGGCCATGTCCCCAAGTCCATGAATCATATTTATCACCATCCTCTGACATTTTCCAACTGTTGATATCCTTCTGGAAATGTGGTTTCCAAAATAATGCACCAACACAAGTGTGGTCTTACTTCCTTTTCCCTCCTTCATTCTACTTCCTTCCTTCCTTCCTTCCTTCCTTCCTTCCTTCCTTCCTTCCTTCCTTCCTTCCTTCCTTCCTTCCTTCCTTCCCACCATTCTGAATTAATTGCTTGCTAAGGACTTAATAAAATTAGACCAAAGAACATGTGTAGCCTGGGATTACCAGCTGACAATTTCAGCCCTAGAATGAGCTTTGGAGCTCTAAGACAAGACAACAGCTAGTCTAAGTACAAAGTTAAAAATATCAAAAGCTAGAATATAATTCCGAAAGGAGCTGCTGAGTTCAAAAGCAAATGAAATATATGCTAAGATGTTGCAGTAATAGAGAAGCACAGATGTGCACTGGATTTAAAGTATGAAAGCCATTTTTTAAGTGGGAGACAAAGCAGCACAGGTTCCCTGTCTTCATTACTGGAGTTTTCTTAACAGTTTATTTAAAAAAAATATGTATTAATGGAGACAAATGCAGTGAAGGCTGCACTGTGCGAGGAAGCACTTGTAGAAACAGCCCACAAGTGGGTGCAAACTGGATTCAGTCAGAAGTAGCACATTTCTCTCTGGGTAAGGGTTGGTAGGCAGGGGCTGCCTTACTTCCTGAGAAGTTATTTTCTCTGCAAAAAAGAGAATGCTGAGTTAATTAAAGTTGGCTTCCATATTTCAGCAGCTGCTGCATGGGCTCCCTGGCAATGCCAAATTTGAGTGGTCTTACTAACTTGTCTTGAACATTTTCCCCCCAAGTCTGGGCTTCGAATCCTCAAGAGTTTGGCTGGAGGTGGATGGATTGTGATGACTTAAACAGGGCAAAGCTTTAAGCTTGCAACTTCAGATTCAGGCTTAATACTGGCATCTAAACTACTGATGACTGAAGGCATGGGAGAAGAAACTCTTTTAGACTCACTTTATTCCTTTCCCAGACTGCAGCCAAGATTATTTTTTCCCTTTCTGTTGATTGAAAGGCAAGGGAAAAGGTTAAATAAATTGATTTGGGAAGAAGATACTGAAATGTGAATACTGTTTTTACCTTCCTTTCAACCATGCTAGAAGGGAAAGAGATTCAGTGTGATGTGTCTATGCCTACAAAGTTCAGAATAGTGCAGTCCATGGTATTTTCTTTGACACTCTATGGAAGTGATAGAATTGAGAAAGCCTTTTGGATAAAAGGTGAAACGTCTTCTACTTGAGAAAAATCCAGTCCAGATGCCTGTTTTTTAAACTTTGTTGCGATATGGAAGTGATAGTTGGACTTTGAAGAGGCAGTACTGACACTTTTGAACTTTGGTGTTAGAGAAGACTCCTGAGAATACCATGGACAACGAAGAAAACAAACTAATGGATCATTGAACAAAGCAGCCCAGAGGTCGTTCTCAACGCACTGATGACAAGGCTTAAATTATTCTACTTCAGGCACATTATGAGAAGACCTAGCTCTCTGAAGAAAGCTCCAGCATTGGGAAGGAAAGATGAGAAGAACAACAATGGGGATGGTCTCCATTACAGTCGTGATGAGTGTACCATTGGAAGACCTGAAAGACAAGCTTAGCGACAGTTCATCATAGGGGAAATGTATGTGGTTGCCAAGAGTCAAAAGTGATTTCATGGCAGATAATCAGAATTAGGTCCTAGCATTTTGTTGTTGGAGTGGTCTTCTCAAAGCACTCCAACAGTGGAGTTGGAAGGTCAGTCAGGTATCCATCAAAATTTTAAGGGACTCCAGGTCTCTACTTGGGAAAAAAACAAACCTATGTCACAGACTGTAAAGATCTAGTAAAGGACTGGTTTCCACCCATATCACTTTCCAACACCTGAGGTTTCTGAGATTCTGAAGCAGAAGTGGAGTTAGACCAGATAAAGAAAATAAAGAACAACTGGAAGGAATTGGCGAGACAAAGTAATGTATATTCTTTAGGGTTTTAATTAGTACATACATATTGGTGGTAAAAGCCTCACAGACTTCTAAGAGTGGATTTGCAAAACCTGCCAAATGCCTTGGCTACAAATTCTGTCCCAATGGTAGCCTGGAAGTGTGTTTCTCAGGTCAAAAATTCACGCCAAAATGAACTGTTTCCATATGAGAGAGTTCTGCATGTTTCTGAAAATTGTGTATTAAAAACTGTGAAGGAAATCCACCTTCGAGTGATTTAGAACAAAGTCATGACAAGATTGCGAACATAAAGTCTTCTTGAAAATGTTGAAAAACCAGCTGAAGTTCTTGAGAAGACACTGCGGCTTCAGGGAGTTTCCAGCTCCCCATACATTGGAACAATATCTATGGGACATTTGGAAGGGGGTGCATGATTCAACCTTCTCCTGTTTATGAGCTCCATAGATATAAGTCCCGACTAGTACCAGCTGCTTTGGTTGGTATGGTCAAGAACATACTAGAGATGGGAAGGTTAACCCATGCTCACATTCAACCTGAGCTAATTTTTCATTTCCAAAGCATACATGAGACACAATTAGCCTTCAAGATTCTTTTTCCTTAGTGTTTTACTCTGCAGTTTGCCAACAACAGCAGATATAAAAGCCTCTGTGGACATTTCTGCTTACATGTCTGTAAAAACAATGGTGAAAGTACATTAGGGAAATCTGTCTGCAAAAAGTATTATACATTGGGCAAACAAAATGCTTGTGTTGGAAGAACTCTCTCTATAAAGAATTTAGTGCAAATGATTTTTTTAAAAAAGTGCAACGGATTCCCATTTGACAGATTTGCCAAAACAATGAACAACTTAGAGATGTTGGATCAGACACATATAGTGGAAGGGGGAGCATGGAACCTAATCCTTTGTCATGTGAGGTATTTCTACTTGAGTGGAATTTCCATATGGTCCAAACACAAAGTTAGAAGGAGGAATTTCATTAGCAGTCAGTCTATGATAGTGTTGCTCAAGCTTGGCAACTTTATGATGTGTGGGCTTCAGCTCCCAGAATTCCCCAACCTGCATGGGGAATTCTGGGAGTTAAAGCTTAAAGTTGCTAAGCTTGAGAAGTACTGCTCTATGATATGCATTGGAACCTATATGCCTTCCATACCTGGCTCTTCCCCTGCGCATCAGGCCAAAATAATACATGAACCCACTTTGCAATATGAATGATGGATATTTATGTGCTATCAAGTCTTTGTTGAATCTAGGCAACCATATAAATAGATTTGCTTTTCGATATGGATGTATGCTATCATCATCAGCTTCTTTTGTCAAATAATGTGGCTTATGTATTTTTTTCCTGTCTTATGCTTGTGTTGTGTTTTTTTGCTTTTCTATGTCAGTTGGGCAGTTATTTTAATTTTTCTTTCGAGGAGTCTTGATTTTCTATTACTTTTTATTGCTGTACACCACCCAGAGTCACAAACAGTGGCAGGGATGGCTTATATATTTTTTTCAAGCAAGAATGAATGAAGAAAGAAGCTTCATGGCCTTGGTGGGATATACTGTGTGTGAACATGTATGCATGTATGTATGCATGTGTGGGTATAAATAAATGTGGGTTACAAATAAAGAAGCTAGCACAAACTCCTTTAACACGTGGCAAAAGAATTCTGTTGACAAAATGGAAAGAAAATAGCCTTTCTGAATTTTCTAATCATTCTTTAAGGGCAGGATCCTCCAGCACACTTCTCTAGAAAAATTCCCTTTGGAAAACTTTCCTCCCACGATCTTTCTTGAGGAAAGGTGGGGAGCCAATGAGGCTGTCAGTTCCAGGAGAGACCTTTGCCCAATGGCTATTAACTCATGCCCCTTTGTGCCCTGGTAAATAAATAAGTCCTGAAAGCTAGAACTACTGTATATATAACTGGCCTATCCATCCTTCAAGGTTGGCCACGTGACACAAAAGCCACCAGGGGATTCCAAGAATCTTCATATGTTGTTGTAGGGCAATGTTGCTCAACAACTGGCAACTTTAAGATAACAGTATGTGGACTCCAACTCCCAGCATTCCCCAGCCAGCTTCTGGGAGTTGAAGTGCACACAACTTAAAGCTGCCAAGGTTGAGAAACATTGCTCCCTGGCTTGGCTAATATCGGGAAGAGAAAGACAGAATCTGCAGCGCTCAACATACCAAAAGATTAATTTCTCATGCTCAGTCAAGTAAAGTGCATTGCATATGAGCATGCCCCCTTGAAGGAGGGGGCTCTGTTGTGGAGCAGACTCAAGCAGATACACACACACGCACACACAAAATGAACTAGGCAAAGCTTTGGTCACCCTCTTTCAGGGTGGCATCTTAACTTTATTGATCAGACCTTGCCCAGGTCTCGGTGCCTCAGCTCATCATTTACTGTGATCCATTTCCTTCTCCCAGGGGGTTTCCTCTGCATCTCTGCCAGCTACATGAGATAAGCCTTGTTACAAGAGATGGCGTGAGCTGCCTTCGCCTGTTTTTTCCACCTGATTACACGGTATAATCTGTAAAATGAAATGGAATGATTTCTAACCACAGAGCAACTGTTTTAGGAAGTACCAAAGATACACTTAACGAGGACCCAGAAGCAGATAAAGCTTCCCTGAGGATCCGAAGCCCGTGCACATTTCACGTTCCTTATTTTTCTGCAGTGTGCATTTTATCTGACATAGTTGCACTTCTGAGTTATTCAGTAGGTAGGCTAACAGCGCCTCCAAGATGGATGTCTCTTGAGATACAAGTCTTGCATTTCCTGATAGACGGATGGCAAAAGGGGGACTGTCTCTTTCCAAAGAAAGCATTTAATTTTTATATTTCTACCTCATCTCTCCTCTGGAAAATAGTGCTCCTCGCTGGCCACCGCTAAAATAACAGCTCAAGAGTTGTAGTGAAAGGCCAACCACCTCACAATTAAAAATTCATCAGAGAAGGTTTTAAGAGGTGGATAGTTTAAATTCATTTAAACTAACGCTGTTAGTTTAAATTCATTTGGTAACAAACCTATTTTTAAAAAAGGCCTCGTTTTTTTTAAAAAAGCCCAATTTGTCTGCAGAGTCACAGAAGTGAAATGAGTTCCAGAAGGTGTGCCTATCTCCTGAGTAGGTGTTCGCTCATACTCCTGTTCAGTGGGTCCCTCAAGGCAATGATGCCTCTCAGATGGATGGCTGGAGACCAGGAGCTGTTCCGCTTCTGCTCATTCTTCCTAGTGTTTGTCTCCTTGGCTGCAAAACCCACTTGCTTGTACTGCCGTCAGTTGCTCCTGTTCACAAAGTTCTCCCAACGAAGAGCTGATGACTTGGCTGGTTGCTTGCAGATCCTGAAACTGTTGTGTGGGCTGAGAGGGAAGGACCACCCAGCCGGCTTCCGTATTTCAAAGAAGACTGAGACCTGGTTCTCCCTGCTCCTAGCTCAGCACCTTCCTTGCTACACTCCCTGGGGCTTTGGGAGGGCCCACAAGAGCTTCATGGCTTCATGGACCTGGACCTGGTTGTTCTCACTTCTGGTCCAGCATCTCCACCACTATACCACAACTGTCTGTTTCCCTGCCCTTCTGCCATCATTTTTGACATTCTGAAAACTTTGGGGGAATAAAAGCTTCAAAGTGTAGAACAACCACAAGCCACATTGATTGAGTGGATGGGTGGAGATGAATTAGGAGATGGACTTCTTTCCTTTTAAATACTTTGGACTTAACACTGCAAGGTTCCTGTTTCTTACCTCAAAGCAATAGGAAGCTCTGTATGTTAGTTTTCAGCAATCATGACCAGGAGGATGAAGCCAGAGGCCAAGCCTGGTTTACAATGGAGAATTGCCCCTTCCTGTTGGGTGTTTAAAACCAAACAAGCAGACAGAGAGAAGGTCTCATCCTCTGACCAGCCGAGTGGAGAGGAGCCAGAAGTCCCTGAATCGAGCAATCATCGTGGTTAAAACTGAATCGAATGAAGCTCTCGGCATTCATCAGTTTTCAGGAAGCCACCTTTGAGGTCAGAGTAGAACTGGTAAGACCCAGGTGCAAGGTCAACCTCAGCCATGGAAGCTTACCCTAGACCAGGCACTTCTTTCTTCCCAGCCCAGCTCACCTCATGGATGACTGTTACATGGATGACACGGGATGAAATGAGATCTGTGGACAAGCTGTCTTCAGCTTCTAAAAGAAAGGTGAAATAGAAATTTAACAAATAAGAAACGGAAGCCCTGCAGACTTTTACAAAATAACGGGATTCCTTAAGCAGTTATTACTCCAGTATTATTCCAGAGTTATATTCTCAGCCTGGACTAATTCTTCATTTGCCAGAGTGACAGAGAACCAAACTGAGTTCAGAACTCTATTCAGTAGAGTTCTCTACTGTGTACAGTATTGCAAGTAAGATGGTGGTCACAACTGTGAGATCAAAGCCATCTCAATCCTGGACTACTGTAATGCACTCTACATGGGGCTTCCCTTGAAGAGTATCCGGAGATTGCAGCTGGTGC
>JANHZU010002833.1:623743-634459 GCA_032468055.1 Acrochordus granulatus | reverse complement strand
TGCCCCCTCCCTGATGGCCTTCCGGAAGGGCCTTAAGACCTGGCTCTGCGAGATGGCCTGGGGCTCCAGGGGGGAGGGGCTCATCATCATCCTGGAGGTGGCTGATGGATTCCTAGCCATCCTCACCCCCCTTTTTATATTTGAAATCTTTTTAGCCCACCTCGCTAGTCTGCCGGGTTTTTTTATTTTGCTTTAATGGGGGTTTATTTTTATTTTAAATGTTTTTAACATATTGTTTTTTCTTGTTGTTAGCCGCCGAGAGTCTTTGGATTTTGGCGGCATATAAATTTAATAAATAAAATAAATAAATAAAGCTGTACCCATATTTGAATACGTCACGTAAAAATGGGTGGGGCTTCAATCTTTCAGCCACGATTCCCATCTTGACTTCTGGGACACCCCCACCCCTTTGCACACCCTTTGCAAGTTTTGCTTGTCGTCTTAATGCCTTACGGATGGTTCCGCTAAGAAGAGGTGATTGCCACGTTCCTGGATGCAAGCAGCTTCTTTGCTGTCCTTCCTTTTAGCTTGTTCCCGTATGGAGTCCTGGGAGGGGTCGTTATGAGATATATATTTAACAAACAAAGGGGAAGCAGATTACTTCTGGTCCTCATCAGTCAAATAGTGTGTTAAGTACATACAGTTTCAGCTGCCTTTCAAGTTAGCATTCAGTAGTGTTTCGAACACTGTCACCTATCTTCAATTAACACGGAATTTAAAACAAAGTGACTTAAAAGTCTATTAGAGTAACGCATCCTTGAGCTATTCTGTTTGTGGTTATTTCCTGGATCATCCGTTTCCAAGTGTCGTTGCTCATCTTGTGAGAACCAGGAGAGTGAGAATGCTTTAGGTCTCTTCCATCAAACGATGCCGCCTAGCAGGACCCAAGTCACAGTGTTTGCCTTCCGTATGGATCACCGCTTTTCCCACCCTTAAAGCCAAGTGGCTGAGATGCCGGTGTCGGTGGAGGGAAGATTAGCAACCTGAGTTCGAGACCCAGGCGTCACGTAACAGTGAGCTCCCGTCACTTGCTCCAGCTCCTGCCAACCTGGCAGTTCGAAAGCCTGGAAAATGCGAGTAGGTACCAGCTTCAGTGGGAAGGTAACAGCATTCATGTGCCTCGGCATATAGTCATGCCTGCCACATGCCACGGAAGCATCTTTGGACAACGCTGGCTCTTCAGCTATGAAATGGAGATGAGCACCGCCCCCTAGAGTTGGACACAACTGGCAGGGGAAACCTTTCCCGTTATCTAAGGTATGTTATCCCAAATACAGGTAATCCTTGAGTTACAGCCATTCATTTAATGACCATTTGAAGTTACAAAGTGACTTACAATCACCCTGGCACTTACAACCACTGCAGCTTCCCCCCAGTCATGCGGTCAGAATTTGGGTGCTTGGCAACCAGCATGTATTTACGATAGGTGCAGCATCCAGGATCGCGTGATCGCCATTTGCAACGTTCCCAGCTCGCTTCCAACAAGCAAAGTCATTGGGGGAAGCCAGATTAGCTTAGCAACGGGATGATTCACTCAGCAATTGCTGTGATTCACTTAACAAATGTGACAACAAAGGCGGTAAAATTAGGCACGACTCATTGAACAACCCACCTTGCTTAACAGTGAAAGAGCAAAAACAAAGCCCAAAGCAAAATAATTTTTGTACAGCATTAACTAAGGGTAAAAAAAAACCCGTTGAAGATGTTTGGGAAACTACAAAGGCCACCAAGATACTTTATGCTATTTACTGGAAACTATCTTTAATCCTGCAGTGACAGCTTAAACATCAGAATGAAACTACTTCCTAAAGAGATGCAAGGCGGGTGTTAGTTTCAGTTTAACCTGGGAGACCTTTATGGAGTACCGTTCTGTCCAGGGTACGCTGACATGTTTGGATTGTGGGTCTTCTTAAAAGAAGCTTTCCAAGCTCTTTAACTATGATGGTTCATTTTTATTATATAGATTCCTTAATCAGCCTAAAATCCAATTTTAAGAAATACAACAGTGTGTGAAAGTGATGAAGTGTTAAATCGTCACAAAATTATCCCTCTTTTAATCCAAGCTGATTAACTTTTAGCCTTATACGAAAAGCTTCTCCCAATAGAATACTTCGAACACTTCCTTTATTTTACTTTACAGTACTGAACTCTGAAAACTTTTTTTTTCACGGATTAGCAATACTCTTTCATTTCTATTCTTCTTTTTCTACCTTTCTTTTAAAATAAATATTTACTTTAGGAAGAGCCTTCCTATTTCACCTCATCTTACCATACTCACCGACAGTCTTTCAAGTTTCTCGGCTCTCTAATCTCCCAAGACTCGAAAGGGACAGCTAACCTCAGCACCGTTCTTAAGGCGGCCCAACAGAAGAGTCCTTTCCGCGTCAACTCAAGGAGTTCAACCTGCTTCAGGAGCTGCTGACACAGTTCTGCAAAGGAATCTGTGCTTTGCACATGTGTGACTGTCTGGCTCAGTGTAGCAACCGTGCAGGACAGGCGCAGACTTCAAAGAACAGTCAAGACTGCGGAAAGAATCGGTGCAGCCGGCCCGCCCTCCGCATTGAGAGGGCCAAGAAAAGAGCAGAGGAGATATCCGCAGACCCTTCTCACCCTGGACGTAAACCCCTTCCTTCCAGACAGTGCTGTAGGGTATTGCGTACCAAAACAAACACAGGGATAGATTTTCCCCCCATGTCATCGTTCAGCTGGATACCTGACACACGACAGGACACAAAGTGCAAAGAATTCTAAATTAACTCTACACATTACGACATTCCTTTTCTACTGGCTGCACACTTTGGATGCGCCCTTGATTGCTGAATACAAACACAGTGTTTTGTTTGTTTATGTTCTATTTTATGTACTTTGTCTTGCAAGTATACTGAGAGCTGCTTTTCCGGAATCAAATCCCTTGTGTGTCTAACCATGCTTGGCCAATAAAGTCTCTGAATCTGATTATGTACCGTCAAGTTGTTGTTGACTCCAAGTGATCACAGAGATTTGCTCTAAGAAATCTGTCCCAAACTTAGTCCTTCGGCACGACCAGACGACTGTCACTGAGTCCATCCACCGTGCTGCTGATCCTCCTCTTCTTCTTTTTCCTTCCATCTTTCCCATCTTGCAAGGCAGTTTCTGACATATCATTAGTATATTTAATAATTGTTCTGTAGAACTGGAGAAATTGCCTGATCATGGGAGCTACGATACAGTTGGAACAGCCGGCCTTCTAATGTCATGGAGACTCCATCGCTGGATATTTTCAAACTAAAACAGAGTTAGGGCAATTTTTTTAGGATCAAATTCTACAAACAAAATTTGACCTATTCACCAAAATGTGATTCACAGAGAAAGTTCAGCCCCCCATTGTGTGTCTCAGTGGAAGAACTGCTCATCATGGAGAGTAGCAGAGTGTGGTTAAAAAGGCAAAAAGGCAGCCTTGACAGCATATTTGCTGCTGATTCAAATAAAAATACCCAACTGTACTCATAGGAGTTTAGTTTCTTCAGGAATTTGCAAATAGATTGCAAAGGCAGTGGACCCTCCTTCTACCCCCCTGATTGCCTAATTTGTGTCAGATCGTTGTAGATTCAGTGGTCATGTCACCTCCTGAGGAGGCTGTGCCTATGGACATCTGCTGACAGTGGGAGTGATGGGACAGTCACATCCCATGATTTGCACCATTTGAGTGTCAGGAGACATGATATCATCTAGGCTTCTCCTGGTCCTCTATGGCCATGATCTTGCTGGTCACACAACTACATTACTGGGATGCCCATCAGTATCTCTTGACAAGCGTTCCAATGGATACCATGTGACTGATCCTCTGCAGAGCACAATCCAGCACATGTAACCTGCGGCAATTGTAACCTCTCTGTAATTAATATTGGAAGCAGTCAGAAAAACAAAGAGTGGCAGGTTTAATTTACTCCTGGCCTCTTCCAGAACAGCAGAGCACTAAAATAAAAGATTTCAGTCATGATTCATTGGCTAGCCAGTCTGCCTGGCTGCGTAGCACTCTTTGGAGCTTTCTGATAATCTTGCTTTGATCTCCTTCATCTGTGTTGCCCTCCTGCCTTCTTGACATGCATTATGAGAACTTTCTTGAAAGGCTCACCTGGAGACAAACAGCCAGAGCCCATCCTGCCTGAGATGGCTTCAGGAGAAGGCAAGTCATTCAGAAAATCAGAAATCTATAAAGTAGGGGGTTCTTCTTTAGCTAAAAGAGGGATGGATTGGCATGCTTTTGGAATCCTTGTTACCTTTTCCTTTTTCCTTGTACTTCTTCACACTTTAAACTTTGGGTTGCAATCACGTGTGTGTATGTGTGTGTTTGTTTTTGTATCTGTCATTGCTCCTTTGGATTTGGAGAACTCCTTACAGAATGAGTTTTCTTCAATATTCACTTGTTCTGGAAATTTCTATTTTTTGCACCAGCAGGAACTTTCCTTCAGCAAAACAAATTTGGTTTTTACTCTCCTGGTAGCAGAGTTCCCATCACTGGTCACCCACAAACACCCTGGCTCCTCCAAAGCATTCTGGAAAATAATAGTCATGCTTATCAATAGTGTGACTTCCAGTTAATGTAATGATTCCTTTGAGCTGAACTTGGCTCACAATGATGTGATCAATTTCCTTGAGAATAATTCAGAAAGGGTGGGATATGAAATCTATTTTGATTTCCCAGTTGATGGCCATGACATTGCCTAGCCCAGTTCAACTCTTAGCTTCCCCCGTTGCCCAATATCATTCTTTAATTCAGTCCTCCAGTATGAGGAGTCAGCCCTCAGCAGTATTTAAAAAGCAGTAAGAGTAAAATTTGCCATGCCTGTGGAGTCCTTGGTGCTCTCTGGGCTTGGATGTTTGCTTGCAGATGTTTCATTTCCCAATTAGGTAACATCTTAGGGCCAGTAAATGTGGGGTTTACTTCCTGTAGCTTGCCGCACCAGTGTTGGTAGGGTTGTGGTTTTCTCCTTGGTAGTTCCTTGATTTAAGACTTATGTAACTTCAACTCCTAGAACTCCCAGCCAGCTTATTCTGAGAGTTGAAATCCACACATTGCCAAAGTTGAGAAACACTGCATTTGGGTATTGTTTTCTGCTTGGAACTAGGAAAGAAACTTGGAACTAGCAAGAAACAAGCAAGGAAAAAAATCATACTTCCATCAACATTGGCAGGGCAAACCACTATATATAAACAGGGAGCAAACACCATACTCACTAGCACTGAAGACGTTGCCTAGTTGGTAACATCTGCAAGCAAACAACCAAACTCAGAGAGCCCCAAGGACTCCACTTTTCCATATTCACCATACATTTTGCAAAAAACGTTCAGTTGTCCAAAACTAGAAACCGACCTGCAAATTGTTGTCTCTCTCAATCTGGGACTAGGTCTGCCCAGTGAATAGGGAGAAATCCCATCCTAAAATGTTCAGTCATGAAAGAGTTAAAAGTAAATCTCAGTCTGACCTGTCAATCAAACCTACCCTGTCAATCCCAGTACAGGACAGAGATAATAAAAGCACAGCAATTAAAGCTGAACTGCTAATCAGGAGTGAAAAGATTTGCCTCCCAGGTGAGGCTTTAGGAACAGGAGGACTCAGAGCTATCTTGCATTGGTCTTCTACTCATTGCTGCCCTTGAAATGTTTCTCTGACTAAATGCTGGGTAAGAAAAGAAACCCCAATCCTTGAGCAGGAAATTATAGACCAACTTACAGAATAGTGCACCCCAGATGCGGATGGGAATTTAATTTTCATTCCTGGTCTATGGAGTGAATTGAAGGGACTTTGTTTTGTTTGATGTCAACCTCCAAAAAACACTTTCTCCCAAATATACTTCTTTATTGTTCCTCACCCATAAACAGAATCTTGCTAAACACAAGCAGATTGCACAATGAAGCATATACTCCGGGAACTATTAGGAAGGGGCTGACCTCACCTTCTTTCTCTCACAAAAACTTTCTGAATTGAATTGTCTCCTTCTCCTTTGGAATGCACTCCCTCCCTCCTGGAAATATGAACTACATTCCCTCACATCAGGTTTAGTACATGTCCTCTGATAATGGATGACAGAATTTAGCCTTCAGAGCTGATTTTCCATTTTTGTTTGTTTTTTTCTTGTTCTATCTCTTGCACTCCCTCTAGCTGTTTACTTTGATATATATAATAGTTGAATTCTTTTTTATTAATAATTTATGTGCTTAAATAATTTAAGGAACAGAATAAGGGGAAATGGAATAAAATAGAAGACGACCTAGGTAAAGAATAAAATATCAGTAAATAAGCATTTGCAATTATCCTAAAATTGAAAACTCATTATTTTATTATGTTGTTTATTAATTATTTAGAGATAACTAGGTTCATTATATTATCTTAAGAAATAAGTGCACACAATATTCCAAATTCCCTCCCATTGTATCTGACTAGTGATTGCATCAAATAATTTATGAGACTGAAATTGCTTCTAATTATTTTCCTCCTTGAAAACTGTACTCTGGGTGTTTGAATTTGCCTTGTCGTGTGACATAATATATATGGGAGCCATTCTTGCTGTGATTTCTGTCAAAATTCTGGGTGTCAGAGTAGATTTCTAATGAACCAGGAACTCTCATACTTTTAAAAAGAGTAAGGAAGATGACCTTGATGGAAATGTACAGGAACCGTTACTTAACCAAAAGGAGCCAGGACACTCAGGTAACTTTCAAAAATGGTTTAGGCAGACACCTCTGTAATTCACTGAAATATAAGAAGAGGAAGAAGGCACAGCGGAATCACACTTGCAAGATTCTGTGATTGCCACTCTCAGTAAAAGAGGTCTTCACCTTCCTGTGGAGTTGATTGCCTAAACTGGGCTGCCTAGTAGGAATGATAGCATTGGCACTATCCGTGAAAAGTAGGAAGATCACCACTCTACAGTGACAATATTTATCTTGTAAAAATACAGGTTACAATTCCCAATCCTGCAGGATTCTACACCTGCTTTAACATGCTCCAATATGGAATGAGCAAGAAGGAAGTGGAGAGTGGGAGGGGTCAACTATAGTCTACCCTTTATTTAATTCAAATGCTGTAAGGAGAATCCCCAAGTGGGCAAGTGAAGATGATATGATTAAATTTCCAAAATATTGACTGATGAAAAAATCCTGCTGATATTGAGAGCTGTTTTGATTACAAGTTGGTAGTCCTTGCTCTACTCTCTGGAATTCAAAGTATCTACTCTGTTGACAGTACCCAACTTCTTCTTCATGTTCATCTTATTCTAACAGAATTATTCCAGCTCTAAACCAACATCTCTTTGTTGGCAATGATCTGAATGAGGAACAACTGAATCTTATTCAAGCTTGATCAGTCAAAAGACTAATTAAGAAATAAGGGAGCATCTTGGGATGGGGTGGGAAGTCAAAAACATCAACTTAGTGGTTGCAATCATGCAACTGAAACTCGTGTGTTGCGTGTGCAATTCAGGTTTAAAAAAGAGATGGGGTTTTAATCATGTAGTACGGCCACCATCTTGACTTTTTGACTGTACCTTCTTATGAACACGACTGAAGGTTTTGTACTTGGAGTGTAGTCATCTGTCAGTCTAGATTTCTTGGTTTTGGCAGTAGTTGAAAGTGTATTTCCACAACTGAAAATAGGAATTTCAGCCATTCCTAAAGTTGTCATTTCCAATCTCAGTGGCACAGACCTGAATATATCCTCTGGCAAACGAGACGTTTCCATCTTTTATTTTCAGCAATGCTCTTATTTAAATGATGCAATATATTACTGTATCCATTACTGGATAAATAAAACTGAACAGCAGAAAAAATGCACTTATTTCTTTATGTACATTTTGCACATTTTTTGCAAGTTCTTTTCTTTTCAATATTGTATTGTGGTTTTTCTCCTGTATTACATAGTAGTTATTTTATGCATTCCATATAAACTTCTCTTCTAAGTTGTGCACATTATTATAAGTCTGCCCATGACTCAGATATTTGTTGAACTCTCTAATCTATTTCATAAACAAGGCCAGGTGTTGTGGATAGATGCAAAAAAACAAGGCAAAGCAGGAGAACTCAAGGTTTATTTTGAAAATGAACCCAGCTTTTTGCATTATGACCCATGATTTATCAAATGGGGATACATTTTTCACCTCAGAATGCACCTATACATACATCTGTAGTAACTGTTATCTCATGAAATTAAGTTTGGCCAATTCTGTTTCCAAGATTTCAGCTGTTGGCTTAATCTTAATTTTTGGGTACACCATTTACAAAGGGACAGAGATAGAAAAATGGTAACAATAAAAAATGGAGATGCTAAGTGGAAGAGTTCACCCAATCTATTTAAACCTGGGAATGCAAATCAGGGCTCTTTTTGGCTCAGTTGTACCATGGTGCTTGTTAGGCATTCATGGTCTGGTTACCTTGTGGTTTGACTACTGCAATATGCTATACATAGGGGTGCCTTTGAAGATCACCCAGAAACTTCAGCTGACCAGAATGCAATGGCATGGTCAATGATGAGCATGCCTTGGTATGCCCATTTATTAACTCTGGTTTGAAAGCTGCATTGCTTGCCAGTTTGCTTCCTGAGGCAATTCAAGGTGCTAGTTGTTAATATAAATCCCTACATGGAATACGACCTGGTTACTTGAGGAACCACCTGTCTTCATAGTATCTGTCCAGCCAATCCATTCTGGCCGGGTTGGTGCACTCTCGGTTCGTTCAGTTCAACAATGGATCCTGGAAATGCACCTTCTCTGTAGCAGCACCTTTTTCTATTAACCTAGGGAGGGAAAACTCCATTGGAGTCAATTAGAGGAGTTAATCTCCCTGTATATGTTAACTATCAAAATATGTCACTTCCTCTGCTGCTTCAAGGGAGCCAAAGAAAATAGGAAATGTGGAAGATCTTTCAGCAGTTGGGAAGGGAGAGTTAATTTTCATTTTCCAAGCTTGTGTTTGTTCTCCAAAAGGCTTCTACTGTTACCTGTTAAAGCTTCCTGTAGAAACCTAATTGTTACTTGCTGGCAGGGATTTTCGAAAGGGCCAACACAAGTGCAGGTTAATCCTTCCCCGAATGGTGCGGTTAGGCACTAGGAATGGAAAGGCAGAAGCCCAGTGGGGAGAAGTGTGTAATTTCTCCAGCTATTTGCATCTAGGGCAGATGCAGGGATATTGGGGATGAGTAAATGAGGATAGTTCAAAAAGCTACCTTGCTCTACAATTAAAGCCCTGGTCCCCCTTTTAAATGCAATGAACATTAAAAAGGGGGGTAGGGTTTTAATTGTGTGGTCGTAACTGCCATCTTGACTTTTTTGACACCTTTCACCGTTGAGTCCTCTGCTAGGTAGAGGTATTTAACTCTGGCTTTGAAAAGTGGGTGGGAGGTCGGAAGCGGTTGCACAGCTCTGGGGAAGTAAAAAGCGTGAGACAGAGATTCAGAACAACCTCACCTTAACCTTGGTGTCTTTTAAAAGGGACAGTGAAGATTTTCAAGAGGCTTTAAGGTTTTGTTCATGGACCTTCCAACAGTAAAGTCACACTTGCAGAGAACCTGTAGTGTTTGCTTCTTGATCTGCCCTACTTTGAAGAAGCTATTTCTCTCCAAACATCCGTGGCATCTCGGGGCTCATCTGATCCTTGCATCTTGGTCTCTTCTTGAGCAAACAGACTGCTCTTGAGCAAAGAAATTGCTTCTCAGACACAGAATGGGGTAATTTATGGAAATTTATAATGAACTCCCTGGGCAGAAAAGGGCTTCCCCCCATGCATGTTGAAAAAAACCATGTAGCTGCAAATCATCCGAAGCTCCTGCAGAACTGTGGGAAGCAAGCTAAGCTAGTCTGATCCAGAAGTGAGTCAGAAGCATTGCATTAAGCTGACATTTGGAGGAGAAGAAATTTCAATGGTCTTAGAGATGAAAGTAATTTCTAGAGCAGCATTGTCAGCTTCCTTCTCAATCCAGAGAAGGTTTTCCCTCTCCTCATCCAGAGAGAGAGCTAATTTATTGCTGCTTCGTTTGATTATCAGTTCAGCTTCTGAATCGCTTAACGACTGAAGTTCTTGGTGCGATGCATGGAAGTATGGACAGCTGCCAAGAGTCCCAATTCAGAGAAGACTGCTCTTCTCGTTCTAGTTGACTTCTCCCTTGTCTCGCTCTTCTTCACTACCACTGCCTCCTCATCCAGAGAGAGAGCAGATGGGTATCATTTTCTCCATTGTGCCTTTGGATGGTCTCGGACCAAAGGACCAGGTACAGTTGACTCCAGCTCCGAAAGGGCCCTGGAGGCTTATAGAAGAAGCCTCTGGGTAGGTCCTCCTGTAAGTCAAGGAAGCTTCTTAGTTCTATCTTGTAGAAGCTTTCCGGGTCTAATCACCCTTTGGATTTCACCCATTCCACAAAAGGCCAAAGGATGAAAAGTGTGGATCTTGGTCCAAGGCAAATTCAGCGAAGCACCTCAGGTGACAGATGCAGCGAAGTGACAGTGATGGTCTCCCTTTCATGGGTCATGTCACCTGCCCCCACCTTTCCCAGAATAACCTGTTGCCTGAGTTAAGCAGACATAGTATTTGCATATCCTGTGATAAGACTGTTTTTGTGTTTTTGCCTCTCGGCCCTATTTCATTTATTTATTTATTAGATTTATATGCCACCGAACTCAATACGACTCTCGGCAGCTTACAATAAAAACAAATAATAAAAGCAGTTAAAAACAATTAACAACCTTT
>JANHZU010002833.1:603397-620849 GCA_032468055.1 Acrochordus granulatus | reverse complement strand
AGAAAGAAAGAAAGAAAGAAAGAAAGAAAGAAAGAAAGAAAGAAAGAAAGAAAGAAAGAAAGAAAGAAAGAAAACATCCCCTTCTTGCTATTACAGAGAACAACATTCTCAGAAAAGCATAATACTTATTTTTTTTTCCCTAGGCCCAGTTAAGGAAGGTCAGACCTTGTCATTTTCCTCCATTCTACCCACTGAAAGGTACTCAGCAGACCAAAAACTTCTGAGGTGGAGGGAAATGTTCTCCCAACCTGTCCGCGCTCCGGTTCCAGAATTAATTTTCGAAGCTCTGACTGGAGAGCAGTTAGAAGAAGTGAGACACCGGAAAGAGCAAACACTCAGAAGAATGCTTTGAAAAAATGGAAAGGGAAACATCCTTTCATCCCTAAGTGCACCACTTTATGACGCTTAATCCCTAAAGGAATTCGGGTGATTAAAACAAGAGCATTTGAAGTGAACAATAGCCTTCCATTCACCTCAAATTAATGGCACAATAAGAAAGAGCCGATTAAAGGGAGCTGCTTGAAGGCTGATAGGGACAGACAAATTGTCAGGCTGGATTTTGCTCAGTTTCTCCTTTTCTGTGCCTTCACGTGTGTTCTGTTCCGCTTTGATAACACGTTTGCTGCTGCAAACATCTAACACGTCTGGAAGGCACCAGGTTGGGAATGCAGACAGCGGATTCGATGTGTGAACGTTAGGAAGCTGACGTAAAATGATACACTGGACAAAATTAGTGCTGGGGACTTTTGATTTGATTTGCATAGTGAGCACTTGCTGCAGCATTTTTTTCCCCCCAAAGCTGAGGAAAAGGAACAGAATTCTGCTTTAATTATCTTCTTTTCTTTCTCTAACTTTTGCTTGTAACGTGTTTCTTGGTTCCAACTTTTCTTTGAATATTTCACATTTATCTGTTAACTACTGTATGTAAACTGTATGTATGTCTATGTATAAATATTGTACGTATGTATGTATGTATGTGGGGTGTGGTGGCCTAGTGGTTAAGGCCCTGGGCTTGCTGGCCAGAAGGCCAGAGATCAAGACCCAGGCACCGTGTAACAGGGTGGCCAAGCTAGCAATTCAGAAGCATGTAAAATGCAAGTAGATAAATAGGTACACAACTGAAAATGGAAACCTCTACACCCACACATACACATACATATACAGACACCCACACCCACGCACATAAAGACAAAGAGAATTTCATGAAAACTACCAGGGTGGAGTACAGTTACTAAGAAGTGTGTGTGTGAATATTGAGTCTGGTCTCTTGGTTTGGACCTTATCCGCTAAATCCCATTAAATCCTCCAAAAAACCCAAGGATTTTCAGACTGGGAGGTGTGGGAAAACAGGGCAGCTTTGGAATAGTGCAAATGAGTGTTACGGAAAACACAAGAGCAGCAGCACACCCACAACTTTGGCTTGTGATCTTGGCTCAACAGCAGCATCAAGAGAAATTTTTTAAAAATGAAGAAACTCAACAAGTTAACTAGAAGAAAGCCTCCTTCCCGGAGGAAGATATTTTTCTGCATATTAAAAGGACAGTTTGATGACTAGACCCCTTCCAATCCGCGCTCAGGCCAGGGTGTGAAATGTCACGGTTGCCCGTGTGAATGACTTCGAAGGCCCCGGGATGGGGGAACCGGATCCATCATCTCTCAGCGGCCTTCAATACTATCGATCACGTATTGTTTTAGATCAATGGGAGTTTGTGACCCAGAGTTGTGCTGGTGGGTCACTTCCACCAGTCCCGATCCTCCTGTGTAGGGTGCTCAGCATTCAACTCTCCCCGCTCCTGTATGAAGCCCCTCGGTGAGGCCATGCAAAGGCCTGGGCTGAGATATCATCCGTGTGCTGATGACACTCGGCCTCCACCTCCAGTCCGGAGTGGCCAAGTGATGCTGTGGATGTTCTGTCCCATGCCTGGGGACTGTGGGTCTGGAGGAGGAGGGGCTGGCTTTATCTCAGCCCTAAAAAAGATTTGGGAGTTAGGGCCTCCTGAGTCTTATGACGTTGCCTCTCCCCTCCTTTTCAACATCTGGGTGAGGTCATCTGTTGACCTGGGTTTGGTATTAATACTTTGCTAATGGTAAAGGTTTCCTCTACCAGCCACGTCCAGCTCTAGAAGGGGGGGCTCATCTCCATTTCATAGCCGAAGAGCCAGTGTTGTCTAAAGATGCTTCCGTGGCCATGTGGCAGGCATGACTGTAGGCTGAGGTGCACAGAACGCGGTTACCTTTACCACCAAGGGTGGTACCTGTTTATCTACTTGCATTGTTACAGGCTTCCAAACTGCTAGGCTAGCAGGAGCTGGGCAAGTCATTGGAGCTCACTCATTATGTGGTGGCTCTTGGGTCTCGAACTGCTGAGCTGCCCACCTTCCAGCCAACAAGCCCAGCATCTTAACCACTCAGCCACTGCACCACCCAATTCTCATTGCTAATGATACCCAATTAAATTTTTGACCCTCGGCTGTCCAAGTGAGGCTGTCAAGGTTCTGTCCCAGCCTGTGCAGATGTGAATGGGGAGGAACCGGCTCTAACTCAATTCTATCAAATCTGAGAGGTTGGATTACCCAGATCTGGGGATATTCCATCTTTGATCTTGGGTAGGGTGTCATTTTCCCTTTGAAGAAGAGTACACAATTGATGGTATTCCTGGACTTGCAGCTCCTGGTTGATGAGCAGGTGGCAAGTGTGGCCAGGAAGGTCTCTTCAAGCTTCACCAGTTGCACCCTTTCCTAGATCAGGGGTCCTTCGGGTACTCACTTATGCCCTGATCACTTCATGGCTTGACTACTGCAATGAGCTGTACATGGGACTGCCCTTGAAGAACTCAACTGGTTTTCAGGGCTCTTTGCTCAGGACTTTGCAAATGTGATTGGTGCCCCATTTTCTCCTTTTTCCTTGTTCTCATTGGATTTTGTTATCTCTTCCATCATTGTTCTTTTTGTTTTCTGTTGTTTTTCTGTTTTTCCCAGGAAAAATTATCCCAGTCATGCTCTTCCTTGGATCAGTCACTCATGTTCTGTTCACCTCCAGAGTGAATTACCTGTAAGTCTTGAAGGATCAGGATTAGTCAGTACAGTTCTAGTTAGCAGGTTTATTAAAGCTCCAAGGCCAAAATAATTTATCCAATTGCCTGCCAAGCACCTGCACACCCCAGATCAGGCAAATGGACCTCATGAAGGCTGGACCTTTGGCATTTGTGTGTGTATAGTGACTCCTGGCTGATCCCCTTCTTAACCCCTGGCTCCACCCTTCCTCCTCCCACATTACTGCTGTGTGCCCTATACAAAGATCATCCAGAAACTTCAGTTGAATATAACAGCACAGGCAATTATGGGTATGATGTTTGTGTTACAACTTTGCTCTGTGTGCTGCACTGGTTTTGAATTTGCTGAGGTGCAATTCAAGTTCTGGTTATGACTCAAAACTTCTACATGACACAGGGCCAGTGTATCTGAGATGATTAGAAATTAGAAAACCATTAGGTTGGGCAGAAAGAGAATACTCTGATTGTCCTATCAGTCAAGGTTAGCTTTAGGACTCATGCCTTTTCCATAGACACCCCTGTGCTTTCGATCACCCTACTGACCAAAACTATACTCCCCTTACCAAAAACCTTGAAGATCACGCTGTTTTCTCAGGCACCAGCAGAGCAACTGGACCCACACTGCTAGCTGATGGTGTTTTCAGCAGCCAATTTGTCTTCTAATTAGTTGGGAAATGTCTTTTTTGTACTGTATTCGTGTTGTATTTTATAAGTCTTTGCCAGCTGCCAAAAACTGTCTTTATGAGATAAGCAGTCATCTAAACCAAAATGAATGAATGAATGACTTAAGTTTGCATAATATAATAACACACTTGTTCCTTATGGCTAATTAGAATCCAATAGAGATAGCTAAAATTGCATCAAAAATGTCCAGAATCCAAAATTGTTCTAATTAGTAGTGCTCTTGGAGAGGCTATGATGTCACCTAAGAATAAGGAAGGGATTTACTAACTCCATATGTGTTACTAGAGAAATCCAAGTAATGCATTAGATCAGGAGAAATTGTCTGCAAAAATGCTGCATGGGCAAGGAAACACTGGGGTATGGAGGCACATACATTAGGACAATGTGCATGCATGCACACCGAAACAAACAGCGAGAAGAATCTCCTAGTCATGTAGAAAAGAGAAGAACCTGATTTAACTTTTCAAAAAATGGGAGAATTAAAGAATGCAGGATTGGTTGATTCTTCTTGAGAACATGTGATGGCAGCTGGAATTTAAAGGGGCCACCCTGTATCTTGGGCTGGCATTTTCCAAGGCCCCCGAAATGGCACTGGATTATGTACCTGTAGCTGCTCTATTATCAAGGGAAATAAATAAATGACCTAGAAGAATTTCTTGCACTGTTCTCCACTGGATCAATTATTCCTGAGGGGATTCTGCCTTAGTTGGTGGATATGCAGCACCACTTTTTATTAATGTTTTATTAATATTTTAGGATTGGCCTGGGAGTCCAAACCACTTTCTGTAATAACATTTTAGAATACGTAATATAAATGCATTTGCCATAAATCACCGCTTGACTGCTCCTTGGCAGGCTGGCTCTGCTTATGGCTAATCAGCTATTGACAAGGTTTTAACAATTTATGGAGAAAGTGTGTGGGCTTAATAAAGTTCAGTTTTGGACAAATGCCATGCTTCCCCATGCCTCAAACCCTAGCATGACCAGTCTATATGTGTGTGCAGGAGAATTCAATAGAATCCATGATCTCCATCCCTTTCTCTCTCTCTCTCTGTCCATCTCTCTCTCTCTCGCTTGGAACACACTACTATTGGTGCTTTCTACATCTAATGGCTTTCAAGTCCTGCTCTTCTACAAGCTGCACTTATAGATCTAAAAAGAAACTGGCCAAATCCAAAGAAAAGATACAGCTGAGAACTAGATGATTACCTTGCAAGTCAACCTTCTGTTATCCACGTCCCACCAACCTGGAGGTATATGCAGGGTACTCACCCCTATTGAAGACACCCTATTACAGAAGTAAAAGTGACATGGGAAACATAAGAGTTCAAAATCAAATGCAGTCTGGTAGCAGATGTTTAAGTCATTTGATTAGAAGGTATCAGCTTTTGTCAAACCAGAGACTTTCATTTTAGTTCTAATGGATAAAGAATTTGAAAAAAAAATCTGGAAGTTTGTTGTTATACATGTTAGCAATAGCAAGAATACTCTATGCATAAAAACTGAAAGATACTTTAATTCCCACAATGGAAGAATGGCCAGAAAAGCTGATCGAATTAGCAGAGATGGCTAAATTGACTGTTTTAAGCAAAGAAAATAATACATCTAACTTTGTTTCTTCTTGGAAGCTGCTTCTGATTTTATGCTTGAGAGAGATGATAGACTATGACAATGGGTTTTGCTGATTAGACATGTTTGTTGTTATAGAAATGTGCAAAAACAAAAAGTTGAGCTTTATTCTACTGAAAAGAGTTGGAAGTCAATGTACTTTCCCCCCTTTATCCCACGCTTCTCTTTCTTCCCTGTTCCTTTCCCCATTTTCCCACTGTTTTCATTTGTATTTTATATTTTGATTATGTTTAATAAAATTAATATTTAAAAAAGATATTAGCTTTTGTGAGCTGTAGCTCATTTCATCAGATGCATGGGGTGACTAAACCAAATCAGAATTCGAAAAGGGGACAAGGCAAGGGAGATGAGAAAGAAAGGTGCAGATGTGTGCGACGTTGACAGTCTCTCTTAAAATCCATTTATTCTTTTGCAGAAAGTCTGAACTGTTCAACACACAGTCCAAAACGACATTGCTGGCAGGTGATGGCACATTGAAGGATGTGAGTTTTGGCTACTGTAAAGTAACGCAGCTCTCCTACATTGTCTATAGAAAAGTAAGTTGAAGGCAGTGGGGAGAAGTTAATAAGACATATTCAAACAAGAAGAGAGGAGAAGGTCAGGAATGAATGGCTGGTGAATGAATGTGGGTCAAAGTCAAGAGTAGGTAGCCAGTATGAAAGAAGTGGGTTGAGATGGTCTTATCATATGGAGATAATGGATGAAACCATGCAAAAATATAGAAAGGAAAAGTGAATGTGTTGAAGGAAAAGGAATTTTGAGGAAATCATGATGAGAAGCAGTTTGTGAGAGAAGGAGGGGCAGAGCTAGGGATTAAGAGGGCATCATCCAGGAGTCACTGTACATGCACAAACACCAAAGATCCAGCCCTTTGTCAGGACCATTAGCCTTATCTAGGAAGTGCAGGTTCTTGGCGGGCAGTTGGAGAAATTCCTGTGACCATGTAGCTTCAATAAACCTGTTGACTAGAACAGCACCAACTAAGCCTGATCCTCTGTGCCTTACACAGTTAATGATAACTTTGGAGAAGGAGAATGTAAGAGGTTTAAAGGACCAAGCAGAAGGTCTGCAGCATGACATGGTGGGGAATATGAATAGCTTTCAGGAAAGAAAGGATAGAAAGATAAAGAGATGTATAGTGAATGTTATTTGTAAAACTACCCTTAAATAGGTTTTCTTGTCTCATGACTAATTTCTTTACCTTTGTCTTTCATTTGCTGAACTCTGCAGAATCCTTAACCCCAAAAGATATTATGTGACGGTATGTCAGGGGGCAACCATCCAAGATGGGAGGAAAACTGAAGTGGGAAATTAGCTTGGAATCATTAGGTAAACATAAGAGGACAAGGTCTGATGCCCCCCCACAACCCGAGGCTTACCTTTTGTTGTTCAGTCGCACAGTCGTGTCTGACTCTTCGCGACCCCATGGACTGCATTACGCCAGGCGCCCCTGTCCTGCACTGCCTCCCGGAGTGTTCCCCAGCTCACGCCCATCACACTGACTATGCTATCCATCCATCTCATCCTCTGCCGTCCCCTCCTCCTCTTCCCTTCAATCCTTCCCAGCATCACAGTCTTTTCCAATGAGTCCTCCCTGCGCATTATGTGGCCAAAGGACTTGAGCTTCACCTTCAATATCTGTCCTTCCAGTGAGCAATCAGGGTTGATTTCCTGTAGGATTGACTGGTTTGATCTCCCTGCCATCCAAGGGACCCTCAAGGCTTACCTAGTCTTTCCCAAGCTAGAACTACCAATCAGAGGAAATTCCTGTGGAATAGATTGCAATAAAGTGATTAGTATTGAACTCTGCACATACGACTCTGGTTCTTCGAGCCTGACAGATATAAATGTATCTGTGCTATCATCAAGGCATAAGGGAAGATGGTTTGATTAAAAAGTGGCAGTTTCCAGTGCTTCAACAGGTGTTGATGAGAGTGGTGGCAGAGTGAGGCCAAAAATGTCAAGATGGTGGCTACAATGGGACAATTAAAGCTCTGACTATTTTTCATGTGTATCACATATAAATCTTAACCTGTGGATCTCCCTGGTTGTTGAAATGATGCTAAGGATGGACTCGCTTCAGAACATTCCGTGTTCATCTTTCCAACCAAATGCATGCTGTTTGTGAGTGCAGAGCACTTTGCCTAATTTGCTGTTCTTTCAACATCCTTTAAATCATGGCTCTAGCCCATCTAGCAGGAGGGGAATCAGCCTGAGACTGAACAGTTCGCTTAAAACAATATTGTGATTTCATGGTAGAATCCAGGTTAGCCTCAGGCATAGGATACCCTCTCAAAGGGGATGGGGCTTTAATCACATAGTGGTCTTACTGCTTTGATTTTTTTTCCATCACTCCCCTAGCCCTCCCCGCCCCCTGATGGTCTGATATCAGCTTTGAGAGATTTCATGGTAAAATCTAAACTAGTAAGAATGCTTGCAAATCAGGCAAATCCCTGTTCAGAGTGTGATTCAGTTCAGATCTGCAGTCTAATTCAATGTGAACTTTCATTTCAAGTGGGACACCTGCATAAAATGATTTAATAGTATCGATATGATTTGGACATGGATGCCAAACTGAAAAAAGCATTTCTGAATGCAGGCAGAAGTTATCTGACTTTGCATATCTTTCTGGTTTCCTACTTCTTGTAACACAGGAAGTCATCCTCCACTGCCTTATGCTAAAGTAGAAGAGGTCAATTGCCCCTTCCTCCCCACCCTGTTAGGGGGTTTAACCTTTTCACCAAACACTCAGCTAGATGCACCTGAATTTTTTCAAACTATTCTGAGCTACCACCCACTCTCTTTGCTATCAGCTCTCTGTTGTCCATCTGCAGCTCTTTGATTCAGTGAGAAACACACAAAAATCATCAGACACAATATCATCTCTTCGAACAGGACATGAAATGAAATGAACTGGTAAGAGATCTGAGCACCATCTAATGACGTGCCAGTTCTTCATACTATATGGGATCGATGCTGAAAATTCAATCAAGTTTTGTCACTTGAACATATTGTTTTCTATTTGGTTCATTTCCATGCTGGAAGTGGCGGTGGCAGGTGACAGTTGATTGGAAATAACACATCCCTCTAGGCTACATGCATCACACAGGGAGTTCTGAGTTGGTGTGCAGTCTCTTAGTATTACACAAGAATGTGGGAGGGGGAGAGGAAGAGAGACAAAGAGAATGTAAGAAGACATCTGGCTGAACTGGGATGGTGGGAATCCATCAGGGGTATCTGCAGAATATGGTCAACGAAGTCAAGATGATTGCATGGCAGTGTAATTAAAACCTCACCCGTTTTTATGTGCACTCAACACAAAAAATAAAGCTTTGATGTTGACCGCATCTGCAAAGCACATCCATTTCCATGCTGCATTCCTGTGAGAGCTTCTTTAAGAGACGTACTTAGAATTAAGGTTCCTTTCGTTCAAGGGACTTACTTGCCAGAAAGTACCTGTCAGACTGCAGCTGTAAATCTTTTTGGCTCCTCAGGATGGCTCTGAACTGAACATCTAAAACCACAATAGAAAAGCTGTCTAAATAGATCAAGAAGAACGTGCATCTAAGGAGACATCAACAGCAACTGAAGGCTGGCTGAAGGCCCCTGTTCAGAGACAAAGTCTCATTTCTTACTTTGTAATAAAACAAACCAATAGCGGTCGTCCTCCACTTGCAACCACAATTAGGACCAGAATTTCCATACCAAGCAAATTGGTTGTTAAATGAGTTGTGCTTGATTTTATGACCTTTTTTGTCACTTTTGTTCAGCAAATCACTGTACTTGTTCAATGAAGCATGTGGCCATTAAGTGAATCTGGCTTTCCCCATTGACTCTGCTTGTCAAAAGCTGGCTGGGAAGATTGCAGGTGACAATCATTAACCCCAGAATGTTGCAACCTTTGTAAATACATGCCCGTTGCCTAGTGCCACAATTTTGACCATGTGACTGTGGGGATGCTGCGATGATCATAAGTGCAAGGATTAGTTGCAAGTAACTATTTTCAGTGCTATTGTTACTTTGTACAACCACTAAACCAATGGTTGTAAATTGAGAACTACCTGTAAGCCCAACACTGACATGTTCTTGAGGTCTGTGCAAGTGTTTTAGAAAAGAGAGGAAACTGATGTCCATGGTGGCTTCTTTATTTTAGCCCTCATGTTTAGTGGAGAAGAACTGCAAGAAACAAATGGCCAGAGGAAAAATTCTTCCCCACCTTTGCATGTGCAGGATGGCTGTTATCCAGATCAGGGCTCCGGGTGCTTATTTCAGACTCCCCAGAAAAACCATAAATGGGAACTTCATGTTCTTTAGTCAACATTGTATGAACCTACATCTAACAGGCTCGGTACATCTCATAAAATTAAAAGGTAAATGTTTCCCCTGCCGGTTGTGACCGACTCTAGGGACAGTGCTTATCTCCACTTCCTAAACGAAGAGCCAATGTTGTTTGAAGATGCTTCCGTGGTCATGTGGGCAGCATGACTACATGCCAAGGCGCATGGAACACTGCTTCCTTTCCATGGGGTACCTAGTTCTCTACTTGCATTTTGCATGCTTTGAACTGCCAGGTTGGCAAGAGCTGGGGAGCTCACCCTGTTACATGGCAGCACCTAGGTCTTGAACTCGAGCTGCTGACCTTCCGGCCAAGAAGCCCAGCGTCTCAACTCTAGGCTGCTGCATCGAACGTGCATCGGGTAGTTGCCCTGTTTGAAAGCCTGCATGGATTCTGCACGTATGATGGACTGGCTACATTGCTTTCATTTATGTTTGCACATCTGCAGGATTTGCGGAAGGCCTGGATTGTGCCTCCATGAGACTGAGGCAGGCCAGGCCCTAGCAGAGCATCAGAGCTTCAGCAGCTCTTAAAAATAACCTTTTAGGACCTGAATGTTGGACTCCTGGAGAGGTTTCTGATGGTCTTAAAAGGGAGCTGGATCCAAAGCCTTTAACAGCTTAGTGTTTGAGTGAAGAAGATGGCTCTTCTCTCCTCTACCCTCAGTGCCGAGCATCAGCTTGACTTAATATTTTAAAATGCTTTGTAGCTTTACGGATACCAGCATCTGCCAATCCGTCGGGCGCCCAAGCGTACAACGTTCCTAGATGGAGTAAAAATAAAAGAAGGGGGCCTGAGGGGAGAGGATGGGTGAAGAAATCTAATTTCATGCATTCCGTGGCTTGCCTGTTTGCGGTATGAGCTCTGCACATCTAGGTCAAAAGCTACTATTTGTCTCCTTTCCAATCACAGCATAATCGATCTGGACAGCAACCCTCTATTTTCTGGAAAGCTCCTTCCACAAAAATATAGATTGCATTTGTCCCAGACGCTTAACTAAGCCACTGGCTTGAAGCCAGTTCAAGCTCTATGGCTGCATTCCTACAACACGCTAAACTTAGTTAATGTTAACCACAGTGAGGGGGGTGTGGGCAAGGGGATTTGGTGTATTTTCTAAGCCCAGTTCATACTTCTCTGCAAATCCAGAAAACAGATTAATTTGGGCACCAGATTACACAAGCTGCATCCTGCTCACTCTTTTCTTCCTAAGTAGGGTTTACAGGGGCCATTCCCTTCTTCCTGCCCCCCAGCTATTTTCTCAGTGCCGACTCCCCCTCCCCACCCTTCTTCCAGCCCCACTATAAAAATCAACAAGTCCCTGCTGCCCCCTTGTGGGTCTTGTTAGCAATACCAGGAGAAGAAGAACGGGATGACCCATGGGGTGGGTTTCGCTTTGACCTCTGCAACCTTGCCTTGATTCTACCCAACCCAACCCAACCCAGGCCTTGCTGCACAGACTGTCCCTTCTGGTCACATTGTTCAAATTCACAGGGAAGGTGATATTTCTCAAGTGTAAAAGAAGCCTAAGCTAAGCATTAGCTCCAAACACCAAAGATATAAGCTGGGACATTGTTTTTCCAAGTTCCTGTGTGTGTTTGTATGTGTATGAGTATGTGAGAGCCCAGACAGTCAGAATAAAGGTTTTCAGGACTCCATGTGAGGTGTATATCTGTCTTACTTGAGGAATTTAGCCATGATATTTTAATATATTGAACAAGCCCACATATTGTAGCTTGTTAACTTTACGATACCTCAGATGTAGGCACTCTTCTTTCTTACTTTTACTTGTAATGGTCTGTGGGGTGGCAATTTTTTATGAGAAAAGGAGTTGGTTTTAATTTGCAGGTTGCCTTAAACTGCCCTTTTGACACCATAACCTCAACCTGAACATCTCCAGGTTAAGATACCTCAGATGTTAATGTTTAGCCCCACCTATTACTCTAGTGGCTGCTCTGAGATGGGTTTTATTTGGATGGCTAAAAAGGGGGCATTGGGGTACATATGCAGCTCATATATCACAACTTGCTTAATTCTGGTTTATAGCTCAACATGTAAGAATCAAGCCAACTGTATTTTATTCTATAAACTGCATTTCAGCAAACCATGACTTAAACTAAGCATGATGTGTGATCAAGATTGTCATGTTCCATTCAAATCTTTGGATACTGCCGATGAGACACTGGACATGAGTTTGAAATCCAGGTGCAATGAACAAGCCTAGAGGTGGACCACAAAGTGGTTGGCTAATGAACTTGGATGGTCAGCGAAGCTCCCTTTAATGGACACTGACTTTCAAAACTGATTTCCTAATGCACAAATTGTGCCTAGAAAAGAACAGTTATCTTCTCTGAGCTGATGGCTTATCCCCTCCAGGTCCATTTAAGACTAGAGATTAGATTTAAAGTCTGACAAGGCGGAATTTTAGTACTTTTGGTACATTAGAGAGAATGATAAGGAGACAGAGAGACAGAAAAAATCTCAAAAGGCATCTGGGAGTGCAGTATTTCTTTCTAGCTGGCCAATTTGGGGCAAAAAGAAAGATGTGTAAGAATCACACTTGGTTCATTTTTAAAATATAAGCATTTACTTTAAACCTCAAATACTTTTATTAAAGGAATAGAAAGGATTTCATAAGATTTAAAAAACAGGAAGGGAGGGAGGGGGGAGGGAGGGACAGATTTGCCCATTCCTATGTGCAAAAACTGTTTAAATCTATGGATGTTTATTAATTTAAGTCTTGGTAAATACAACCCACATCAAGCATCACATGTAACTCCTTCTCCAGAAAGAACCCAAACTCTGACATCCGAAGTCTGGAAAGGTCAAGGGAGTGAGTCAGAATAGGAAGGATCCTGCAAGTTCCACAAATATTCTATCCAGTCGCAGAATTTCACCAGTGAGCTTTATGCAAGGATGGGGAATAGAGCGCTCGGAAAGATCCCCTGCTGCTTTTAGCCCATGTGGCTACAAGAAAGCTTTTGAAAGAGGGAAAGGCAGGTGACTTGCAAAGCTGGAACTACAGATGGTGTATGAATACGTGTCAAGTGTTCTCTGATAGGCTTCTAATTCTGGCACGCATTGGAAGAGAATCCAAGGGAGTCTGCATTTGCAAATAGAAGAAGAATGCACGCATGCTCCCCCCCACACACAAGTTTAATTGGCTCTCCCCATTCTTTCCATGCAGTGGCTTGATGTCTTCATGAGAAGGCTAGCAATTTTAAACAAGTGGCATGCCAAAAGAACCAAGCAAGGGCATTTTTAAAATTCCGTGTGGTCGCCAAATCAACTGGTTGGCCATCTCAACTTCAAACCATGCTTGACTTCTTGTAACTCTGTCAAAATATTTTGTGAGAGAACATTAACGTTTTGCAAGATTCAGTGATTTCCCAAGAGTTTGTTGATGTTTGTTTGTTGCTTCAAAAAACTTGTTAACCCTTTCCTATTATCTAATCATTGCTGGGTGGGAGTGGGTCATCACATGGCTAATAATAGAGACGTTGTTTAAGTAAAACCATTTAGCTTATTTCTTGACCTTTCTCAGTAACACATCTAATAGTAGTTGTTGTTTTTTTAAAGTGTGAACCTTTATGAGTCATTTGATTTGCTTGGTATGCAAATGAAATTAGTAAAGAATAAATCCTGTTCATTTTTCTCCAGGAAATTGAGACGCGTGCCTTTATTTGTTTATTTACTTATTTATCTATCTGAAGAAACTCCAGCCAAAGAGGTTTGGAAGAGCTAATTTATCAGTGAAATGGCAAAGAATGAGTAAGAGTTAAATTCTTTTGGGGTCCCACATCTGTGGCAGTTGTAGCCAAGGTTGCACCTTGAGTCAAAATGCTTTCTTTGTACTGTGACTAAAATTATGACTTTAGTCACTGCCATTGAATAACTCTCTTTCTGATCATGCTGCTGATGCTCAGCCAAATTGCTCATATCTTGATTGGCACCAATATTTTTGGCAGATGAAGGGATACATGTTTGAGATGATTTGCAAATATGCAATTTCCAGGAGCCAAGAGCCAGAATTCTAATTCAGTCCTTAATTTGGATTGTGTTCCAAAAGGAGAAACTCAACAGGATGTTGGTATTTAGTAAATGTGATGAACAGTAATAGAGAGAAATGATCATTTATCACCCTCATCTTCATCCTAGCAGCCATCCTGGTTGGTGAACATTGTTTAAGATTGTATGCAAACTTCAGACCCTGAAAAACAATGTTTTCAGAATTTTTTTTAGGAAAAAATAATGGGGGTTTGATTTTTTTCCTGATGAGGACAGAACTTGCTCAATGGCTGTTCTCACCTTTCTACCATCTTCTCATTTTGTCTGGGCTTTTGTTCTGGTAGGTCCCATGAAAGCTATACTTCCTAGGAAGGGAAAGTCAAGCAAAAACCTGAAAAACTGCTGTTGAGAAGCTGAGAAGTTTGACAGCTAAATACAACTTCCTTAAATAAACATCTTGTTTGTCCCCTTTCTTTCACTGCAAATAATCCAATTGAATGAATGAAAAATTGTCCCTCTTTTAATTAAAATGAATCCCTTGATTAAAGAACAGATGGTGGCCGAGATGAAAGATTCCTTTGGCCTAAGGACAAATATGTAGCGGCCTCCAGATGTTTTCAGTCTAGAGTTCCTCTCCTTTTTGACCATTGGCGTTGCTGGATGGAGATGGTGATGAGTGTTGACATACAAATGTGCATCAGGCACTGTAAAATAGTTGGGCACATTCATGCTCCATGCCATTTCTTTATTACAGTTCTCCTCTGAGGGTCAGGTTCACAGCACTATATATTATACAGGCGGATATTTCCAGGAAGAGTTAAGGATATGTCATGCATTGTCCTCTGATCTTTGGTTATTCTAAACCTTAACTAACAGTGCAGCATTGTGCTTAATGATATGTGTGAGTAATGATATATGAGTGCATATTTGTGTATGGTTTTTGTTATTGTTGTTATTGTTTGTGAGCCACTATAAACATGCTGTTAGCTACTGGTCTGGTTCATGCCAAATAGGCCTTGGTGGATCATGGATGGTGGTGTTGTAAGAGGGAGGCTTAGGACATTCGTAAAATTGAGTCAGTTGATTAATTCCATGAATCCTAACAGCAATACTGCAGTGCCTGCTTGGAGTTAAACAAAATCTCTCCAATAAACCATGCTGATTAATTAAATCTTCTTCCATCTGCAGTGGAAGTAATGCCATAGAAAACAGGCAGACAGGAAACCAAGAGCTAAATTTGGAGATCCCTGACCCTATCAGAGGTGGCACCAACTTTGATTGTACTATCACATTTTTTTTCACTCCACTGGAGAAAAAGATTTTAAAAACAAGGGAACAGATAGGAAGTTAAATTTTCCCAGCTGGTATGGCAGATGGACAATTGATCCAGTCATTCGAGCTCTGACCTAGCATATGGAAGTGCATGAGTAGGCCAGGAGAGAAGAATTAATAGATTGGCCATGTTGTATGAACAGGGTAATTCTTTCTGAAATTGGACCAGATATCAATATATCATTGTTTCAGGTAGCTTCCTAATTACAAACCCAAATTAGAACTACTTGTTTAGCCAGAAATAATTCTATGCATTGAAAAGGATGTCAAGCTGCTGGTTATAGGTGGCTGAACCAATACCAGTTTCATGGTAAATAACCCATTTTGTGTTCAGTGGTCTTCATCAAGCTTCACACTAGGCTTAGCTGTAAATGTCAGCTCTCCAGACATTTAACATTCAGAACTAGGCTTACTTCGAGTAACAAAAGAACCTGGGCTAACTTAGTCTCACTTTTTACAAGAATAAAGCTAGATATACATAGAAAATGTATTTGTGCATTTATCAGATCTCCAATACAGGTCCCATGTTTAAAATCTAGCCTTTTCCTCCTGTTTTTTGAAGTTCAATAAATATTTGGCCATTCTCTTGATGACATTGAAGACACCTGTAGGAGACAGGCTGGCAGAGCTAGGAAGAGGAATGCAATGAGGCACCAGCTTACGTAGACATAAGAGACCAAAGTCAAGCCCCTTGACCAACCTCCCCTGAATTCTGTTAGCTGTTATCTTGTAGTTCACAGGTACAGTCTGAGAGTCTGAGAGGGTTTTTTTAGCAATAAATCAGTGGTTTTGAACCTTTATGTGTGGACCTGATTGCTTGTGCTTGACAACACCGGATTTATAATGACATAGCAGTTCTCTTCTGCTTGAGAACCGATGGTTCCTCCATCACCAGCCTCATTCCTTGCAATTTTTAGCCTCTGTCATGCGGTGATCTGGGCAATGTCTCATAACTGAAAGAAGATACTCTCTCTTGAACTCTATTTTCATATTAGGACCTATGTGTTTGTGCAAATTCTGAGGCTTAGGGAAATAAATAACTTTTGTTTTTCTAGGTACTTAGAAGTTTTTAACAACTTCTCATGATAACAACTAGAATGGGCAAAATGTCTCTGCTAGGAAGGCTGGTGGATCTTAAGTCTTGAGATTTAAAACTGAAGTAATGGAAATGAGTCTATTAAATTTTTCTGCTGCTTCTGCCTTCACAGTGTTATAATAGGGAACGTGGATCAGACCCTTTTTGCAATGGGGAGTGTGGTGGAATGTAGTCTGGATTCCCAGGAGGGAGGGGCTGCATTACTGAAGGCAAAGAGGCAGCAAAGCTTGGAGAGTTTGGTTGGGAGAAAGAGACTAAGAAGGCTCCACCCTAGCAATCCTCACGAGTATATCTGCAGTGATGCAAATAGTTGCTTTACTCTGGCAAGATTCTGACTATAGATAAGGAACAATCAAGGAGAGTAATTACTGCTCAGAAGTAATTCCATGTGTCTTTCTTGGGTCTTCGGGCCTGACAGGAAGACATGGAAACTCTTCCTGCACTGAAGAGCGACCCAGGAATAATTGCCTGTACTTCATGTTCAACCATAAATCAGTAGAGCATATAAACCTATTTAAGGTTTATTTTACAAGTTCCTGGGCTAAAATGGTGAGAAACTAACATTAAGTGATGGCATTTTAGGGTAACCAACAAAACCGCTGCGTGGGTACTGAAGATTTGGCAATAGGCTGTAAGCTGCCGAACCCTACTATAAATCACATTTCCCAAACCACAAAGAATAGATTTGTTCATTGCACTAAAGCAAAACCAAGCAAGTCATTCTGGCTTAATTGCTAAGCAACCTAGTTGCAAATGGGCCAGTATCTGTTTACTACAGACCTCTTCACATCCACATAGTTGACACACTATGAAAAACCAGGAAGTTGCTGTTCCCTGCAAGCCAAAAATAGTCTAAAGAAATAAAATAAGAGTTTTGTGGCATTACAAGGATTTGTTTATCGAGACACAAGTCTTAAAAATGATGAATGGAAACTGAAAGTCTTAGAGGTAAAAGAATCAGTTTTCACCCAAAGCCATTCTATGAGTTGTTCATGATTCATTATATGTATTTCAGTATAAATGGACAGTCTTTTCGGATTTTTCTCTTTAAATGAATGGAACCAGTACGGTTAATCTTCAACTTATCACCATAATTGAACCTGAAATTACAGACATAAGTCACATCAGTCATTAAATGGGTGACTGATGCTATTTTATAATCTTTTTTTGAAGTGATCATTAAGCAAATATGGTAGTCATAAAGCAAACATAGTAGTCATTAATTGAATGCTGTGGTGTCTGTTGTTTGCAATGGGCCTTTGTTGTATGAAACTGAAAGTAAATGCTGTTTTCCAACAAAAAACAATGTCAATCAGGG